>JAJOZX010006010.1:205000-294589 GCA_023014485.1 Bathynomus jamesi | reverse complement strand
ACTCTCCAACCCCAAATATTTTTCTCTGTGGTGATTTTAATTTCCATTCATGAAATATAAAAGGATAGGAAAAAATATATGTATACACCAGGACAAGGGGGGCACAGGAGAAGACCAGGAGCAGGTAAAAATGCTACTAGCTCTAGCTGATGAATTTATGTTAACGCAAGAAATAACAGAAAACACAAGAAAAAACAACTGCCTAGATTTGGTATTCACAAACAACAGTAATCTAATTGATAATGTAGAAATATCCCCAATTATGATATCGGACCACAACATCATTGAAACAACAACTAATATAAAGGCGACAGGAAAGGAAAGAACACGCACAACAGAAAGACGCAAATTGGAAATTTTTAATTTTCACTCCAAAGCTATAAACTGGGAAGATGTGACATCCAGCATGGAAGTAATAGATTGGAAAACCATTTTCGAAGCCAAGACAACGGAGGAGATGCTAATGACGTTAGAGGAGAAGACGTTATAAATTGTGGAAAAACATGGTCCCAAGATACAACAAAGAGGAAAGAGAAGCAGGTTCGAAAGACAAAAGAGGGCATTGTTCGAGAGAGAAAAAGAGTGGACTGCAAAATTAAGTAATTGTAAAGATAACAACATCAGAAAAATATTAAATGATAAACTGCAAAGTATCGATGTCGTCATACAGGAACTAAACGAGAAGCATACAGAAAAAGAAGAAGACGACGCTATAGAAGCGATAAAGGCTAAATCAAAGTACTTCTATAATTTCGCAAAAAGAAAGTCGAAAAACCATGCGAGTATCGGACCTTTAAAAAATGAGAACAGTGCTTTATCTGATGATCTAATAGAAGTATTTAAAATATTAAGAGCTCAGTACGAATCATCTTTCAGTATCCCAAAAACTGACAAATTGATATGCGATTGAAACGCGGTTCTTTGAGAAGAACCACAAGGGGAAAGTATAACGGATTTCGACTTTACGACGGATGATATCACACAAGCCATAGGGAAACTAAAAACACACTCAGCGGCAGGACCGGATAAATGGAATACCACACTGATCCAAAACTGCAAAAATGCAATCGCTGAGCCCCTATACTGGATATGGAGACGATCACGAGACACGGGAGAAATACCGGGCATCCTGAAGAGCGCGAACATAGTCCCAATATATAAAGGAGGAGATCGATCTGAGGACAAAAATTATAGGCTAGTGTCGCTTACATCTCATCTCATTAAAATAAAATATTTGAAAGAATAGTTAGACAGAAAATCTATGACCTTCTGGAAACTCGGAAAAAATTCAATGATAACCAACACGGGTTTCGGTCAGGCAGATCATGCCTATCACAACTAATGGAACTCTACAACAACATTATTGATTCACTTGAAAGTAATGAAAACTATGATGTACTATACACAGACTTTGCTAAAGCGTTCGACAAGTGTGACCATGGAATCATAATACATAAACTGAAATATATGGAATAACAGGAAAAGTAGGGAAAATGGATATATAATTAATTTCCTTAGTGAGCGGCGGCAAGTCGTTACAGTACAAGGAGTATCATCAGAATCAGAGGTCCTCAGCTCAGTACCACAAGGAACAGTATTAGCTCCACTACTCTTCATAATCATGCTACTGACAGAGATGAGGACGTTACCAGAGACAGTACAGTAACATCCTTTGCGGATGACACAAAGATCTGTAGAAAAATAACCGACATAAAGAGAACCGACATAAACAGAATCTACAAGTGGACGGAACACAACAATATGAAGTTGAACACCGAGAAATTTCAGCTATTACGGTACGGAAAAAGAGAAGACCTAAAATCCATGGAATATTATACTCCAAATGGACAGGAAATTCAGAGAAATTCCAGAGCAAAAGATTTATGGGTTGTAATGACAGATGATGCGAAATTTGAAACACAAAATAAGATAGCAGTAAACAGAGCAAAGAGAATAACGGGACAGATATTGAGAACCTTTAAACGAAGGGATAGGAATGTAATGATTCCTCTACTGAAAACCCTGATCATATCCAAATTGGAATACTGCTCGGTCCTAACATCCCCATATAAAAAAGAAGGCATTAGACAGCTGGAAGGGATCCAGAGAAGCTTCACAGCCAAGATCAACGGGTGCAAAGAACTAAATTACTGGGAAAGGTTACGCAAACTTGACCTATATTCACTGGAAAGGAGAAGAGAGAGATACACCATTATTTACACTTGGAAAATAATGGAGAAACTAGTCCCTAATCTTACTCTGAACCCTATAACTCCCCAAACAACGGTGGAAAGTAGAAACGGTAGACTGTGTCTTATTTCCAAATTGAAGGCGAGACAGGGAACATCCTTAACCCTGAAAGAAAATAGTTTTGTAGTGAGAGGACCAAAACTGTTTAATCAGTTGCCCAAAGACCTAAGAAACACGAAGGGAGTTGCAGTGGACATCTTCAAAAGAAGACTAGACGCCTGGCTCAGAACAATCCCCGATGAGCGGGGCGTATCTGGCTATGTGAGGTGGAGAGCGCAAGAATCCAACTCACTACTTCACCAGGCCAACTCTAGAGGAGGGGCGACAAGCTTGACCTTCGCGAAATGAGAAATCATCGCGCGAAACCTTTGTAAGGTTGTAGTGGTTAGCGTCGCTGACTACAAATCCATCGGCCTCGGGATCGAGATTCGGTGACGGCAGGCGGCGTGCAGCAAAACCGAGCTGTTCATCCTTCCACACAATAAAGAAAGTGGTTGGTAAATAAATGGGTACCCTGGGTAGCCTAGTGGTTAAGACTCTGGGCTGTGGTGGGTGTGGATCGGATTCCGGCGGAAGCAAAAAACAAGGTTATATATATATATATAATATATATATACAGGGTGGGCGGAAAGTAGCTCCCTATTTTGGATTGGTAAAAAAATACGTATATTATCCATTTATTTCAGAAGAAATAATATGAAAAGGTAGGCATACATGGTAGGTTTTCTCTAAAATTCAATGTGGGCTCCAACTCTTTCCACCAGCTTCTGGAGCCGCCCAGGAATGGCGTCCACTGACTTTAGCAGGAACTCCGGCGGGATGGAGGACATGACTTCCCGAATTCGGTCCTCCAGTTCTTCCAATGTCCTCGGTTTTGGTGCGGTAGACTTCTTCCTTTACCCACCCCCAAAGAAAGAAGTCGCACGGTGTCAAGTCGGGGCTCCTGGCTGGCCATTGATGTGGACCACGACGACCCATCCAACGCCCAGGGAAGTGGGCATCCAGCCACTCACGGACAACAAGAGCGAAGTGCGGAGGGGCGCCATCTTGCATAAATATCAGATCGTCGATGTTCTCCCATGTGCTGACAACCGGCCAGACCTCGTTTCGCAACATAGCAAGGTACCGCTCAGCACTTCGCTCTTGTTGTCCGTGAGTGGCTGGATGCCCACTTCCCTGGGCGTTGGATGGGTCGTCGTTGTCCACATCAATGGCCAGCCAGGAGCCCCGACTTGACACCGTGCGACTTCTTTCTTTGGGGGTGGGTAAAGGAAGAAGTCTACCGCACCAAACCGAGGACATTGGAAGAACTGGAGGACCGAATTCGGGAAGTCATGTCCTCCATCCCGCCGGAGTTCCTGCTAAAGTCAGTGGACGCCATTCCTGGGCGGCTCCAGAAGCTGGTGGAAAGAGTTGGAGCCCACATTGAATTTTAGAGAAAACCTACCATGTATGCCTACCTTTTCATATTATTTCTTCTGAAATAAATGGATAATATACGTATTTTTTTACCAATCCAAAATAGGGAGCTACTTTCCGCCCACCCTGTACAGTATATATATATATATATAATTAAACTATAATAAAGTATGATTTAATCATCTCTAATAAATTAACTGCACCCTAATAATAATAATGATAATCGCCGTCTAATTGTTCAATGATACTTAATCAATTTTAAAATTATAAACAGAATCTGACAAAAGGCTTCGCTGCTTTAGGCAGATTTGAACAGGGTCATTAGATGTGTTTCGGAGCTCGCTCAAACAAATGACGATCACTCGAGAAAAGGAGAGACGAGAAATAAGATTGAAGAAGCCGATAGGTCACGGCACTTCCTTCTTCACGTATCTTAAAACTCCGTGATTTATTGATAATTCCCTAATAAGTCTCGCCCTTAACAATAACGGGTCGTAAGTTCAAACGCATAGACCAGAGTCCGGGTCAAGATCTGAAGAAGTTCGGGTCACTGGCGCTCGGAAGAACTCCACAGCGTATATCTTATAATATAGCGTTCTTACACATATAAATATATAGAATCGGGTCACCTCAGAGAACTTTGTTTGGCTTCATATGTTGATAAGAGACATATATTCTTTGATTTTAAGGGTATGTCAAGTATTCCCATGCCCTTATAGGGGGTGAATAAGTTTGACGAGGGTCAGACTAAAGTATATACTGACAAATATAAAACATATATATATATATATATATATATAATATATATTATAATATATATATATATCTGATGATAAGTCTGACTCCATTTTCTTTTTTTATGCACATATAATTGAGAATATAAGATTGTTTACACACAGTATGCTACTCTTTTGAGCAAGCGAAAACCTTTTTATGTTCCACAGAACAAGTTATATTTATGCATTAACACTCGTATGATGTACAGCAGACTGGCCGAGTGTCCCTTGTACAGCCTATAGTCTCAGCAATTGTATAATTTCTACATAAGTTATTGCTCCTACTTCTTTGTTATAACACTTATACAAGACCATGCAGTTGTGGTATAAGAGATAATTAAACCTCACCTGATTTGTGGTCTTCTTATCTTTATCAGATATTCTAAAATAAATGTCTGATAACTGTCTACAATATGAAATGGACAGAGAGTTAATACTTGAATTTCGAGCTCAAACACTCACTCTCCATAAATAGGGCAACAACAAGTAGAGAGACTGCATCTGAACTCCAAATATCCAAAAGAGCAGTTCTAAGAACCCTACGACGGTTACATTAAAAAGGTGTTCAGCCTAGAATAACTATTGCAAAACAGGATCACACTGTTCAAAGCTTCTCTTTAGCACATCAGAAATATGTGCAAACATTCAGGAAAACCATGAAATTGCTGTAAGCACGTCCACTATGAAAAGAAGGCTTGAAAATGTGGGCTACAGATAAAAGTTATTTTCAGAAAACGTGTAGAATGAATAAGAAAGACGCCTGAATTTGCAAAGGAAGACCAAAAGTGCAATGATGAATGGAAGAATGTTTCGAGGAGGTTACACTATAAATAGTGAGTTCTGGTCTGCGTTTCTAATTATTAGTCATTTCTTGTAATTTATTTGTATTGTTTCTGTTTATAATTTGAGTTATGTATTAAACCAGAAATGATGTGATCTTTGCTTTTTTGTTTACCTCTGTTTGGAACTGTGTGTCGACGCAGACTTATGCTTAAGTGAGAGAATTAAAGAGGACATAGTTAATTTTATTAGTAAGGTTGTAGGTGACAGTGTCTTTAAGGCTATATTAAATTCATCAGTAGAACAGCGGCAAATGGTGCGAGGTGGAGGTAGTGGGGGGAGGGGAAAGGGGGAAGAGGGAAGAGGGGCACTAGGGGGAAGAGCGGGAAAGCAAATTTTAATTTCTCAAACTGGGGGGGGGCCTGATAAGATAAGTGTGATAAGATAAGAGGGTGGGAGGAGTGTCAGGGGTACCCTGATAAAAAAAAAAAAATTTTGTGTACACACACACACACGTATTTCTATATATATATAGGTAGATGTGACGTCATACTATTTATACAGTCCAATCTGGTATCTATTTTATTTCAACAGGTAGGTACCTCGCTTATACAAAAATCAGTAACATTTTAGAAACAACCTAATTCCCCATAGGGTTCTACCAGAATAATTTTTTAGAATTCACCCAGAGATGCTGCCTAGAAGGTATGAGAGAGAGTATCTTTAACTCCACTTGTATAGAATAACCTTGTTATTTTTTTTCGTATGGCTAAGCTATTACTTAAGGAGCTGGTGATAATTTGAACGAGATACTTAAATTCTTGTACATCCTTTATTGGTTCACCTCTCATTTTTAAACTAATCTCTGACTATTTAAAGCTTTCAGGACTGAAATGCATAAACTTTGTTTTAGTATCATTAAAAAGAATATCATGATACTGCAAATATAATTCACAAATATTTAGAAGACAATCCAGACCTTTAACAGAAGGACTTATTAATACCATATCATAAGGAAAGACTAAGTTATTTATCCCCCATATTAGCTAACCTATACAATGTCCAACTTTTGTCTCATTAAATGAAATAATTAAACCAACAATATACACATTAAAAAGCAGCTCTAGGAGGGAGTAAGGAACCCTAACTCACTCCACAAGAAAAATTAAAACACTTAGACAAATACATTACCCCACCTAAGTGAAAAAGATTGGCACGTATAGTAAAATTTCAATATGTTTAATATGTACAAAGAAACTTTTTAATTAAATTATTGTGGTTCGCTCCATTATATGCTATGTTTATAGCCAGGAAACAACTATAATCAATTGAATTACTGCTAGTGTATTTAAATATAATTCTCTTCACTACATAGATACACAGATCAATTGAGTCTGAACCTTTAGAACATACTACGTTTAAATTTATTTCACAATTAGTTCACCCAAGAAACACTCTACTGGGTCACCATCATTTAGACCAGGGCTATCCAACTGGCGGCCCACGGGTTGCATGCTACCCTCAGCACATTTGTTTGCGGCCCCCGGTTAAGTCTCCAAAATATTATAAATAAATTATTTTTAAAGCGTTTTTAGATGCATTTGCTCAGGTTAACATACTCATTAACATAATTTCTTATGAGCTTCCAAACTAACCGAGGAACTGCGTGAAGGCGCAGATTTTTCAGTCTTCACTACCAATACCATTTTGGAGGAATTTAAAAATCGTTTCACAGACTGTAATTAAAACTATGAAGGATGACATAGCCTTGTTTAGCAATCCACTCAGAGCACAAGTTGCGAACCAACCTCCTCAGTTACAGTTGGAACTGTGTAATTTACAGGCAGACCCCTTTTTCAGTGGAAGGGCAGAAAAAGGCGGGGACTTCTTCAGACTTTTGGTCCAAGAACGGTATCCAAACTTAAGAGACTTTGGATTAAAGATGTGCTCTATGTTTGGAAGTACTTACTTCAGTGAGAGCGCCTTTTCCTACATGAAATTTATAGTCTCGTTATCGTTCTTCCTTGGTGAAAAAGGTAGATCGTCCTTAGTGCTCTCACTAATTATGATTCAATAACTCTAGTGAAAATAGAGAGATGAAGTTAATAAAGATGCATGGTATTGTAAAAATGTTTTTATTTTATTTATACAACAGCACAATCTTTAATTTATATTAATTTTTAAAGTTTGGCCCCCTGGCAGATACCTCATGAGCAATGTGGCCCCCTTGAGGTTAGAAGTTGGACAGCTCTGATCTAGGCCATACCAATGTTAGCAACATTTGTGAGTATTATCCATTAGTAGTATAGCGGCAAAAAGGGAGAGCGCAGGAATGTTGCAATGTTGCAAGAGATAATGATCAAATGTTGCAAAGGGGGTGGGGGTTGCAAAGGGGGTAGGGGCTACAAAGGGGGGTGGGGGTATGCAACAACTCAATGTTGCAAAGGGGGTGGGGGATGCTGCAGGTGCAACAAGGGGTCATGAAACTTGGAGGAGGCGTTATCCCCAAGAGAAAGACAGGAGAAGGAGAGAAAGGAAGAGAGGTGTTCACCTGGCAGGAGCCAAGTGCATAATAAGACTTCAGCCGAGTGGCCGTTGTCTTATAGACTCCTAATCAGCCAGTTGGCTTAATCAGCCAGTTGGCTTAGAAGGAGCCAAGGGGGGAGGGGTACACCTGAAGGGGGGAGAGGGGAGGGATCTTCGGGGGGAGAAGGAAGGATGACCTCCCCAAAGGGCTTGCCTTAGCCTAAGAGTGAAAGGATAGACGGAGGAGGACTTTGGGAGGACAAGGTGGGAGGTCCTAACACCCCAAAGGGAAACTAAGCTAAGTCTTAACCTAAGAAGGGAAGGAGAGAGTTCTTTATTCGGCCGAAGTTCGCATCAAACTACCAGCTCCGAAGCCAAGCGGGTCTTATATAGATGATGGCTGAGTTGCTAGACACCATTTTTTATTTTAATTGTACAAGTATACATTATTAGGGTGAGTTACTAGATACCATTTTAATTCGTTACCAAAGCATACAGACTTAAAATCGAAATTGACAATAAGAAAATGATTATTAATTAAATAAATAGAATCTGCCTTCTACTCCCCAAAAATAATATAATACGTACAATCGACAAAATAATAGTTCAGACGAAATATACACACACACACAAATGAACAACTTTCGCCTTACCTTATATATATATATATAAATAATATTATATATATATATAGGGAAAGAATCATATTAACTGTGTCTATTTAATTTTGTCATTCCTTATAGAAAGAATCATATTAACTGTCTATTTAATTTTGTCATTCCTTATATATATATATATGAAAAATTATTTCACGAAAGTGACACGTGAAAAATATTTATGATGAATAAACCACGAAGGAAAAAGAAACACAAAGGGGTGCTCAAGCGCTTTCGTCTAATGACATCCTCAGGAACACTGGAGTGAAAAGACAGATCAGGGCAATATATAGGTTACAAAAATAAACAAACATACATACATATTCATATATTATACATATATATATATATATATATACATATACATATATATAGTAAGCATAGAAAAAAATTGTGGGAGGAGCAAACATTTATATGGAAGATTGACACTTATAGCACTTCAGCCGACATTCAATATAAATTCAAAAGGCTTGTTTATGAAACAGGTCACAAAAGAATAAAGAAATAAAAATAAATATAAATATAAATTGAGAAAAAATTAATTAGAAAATAGTGTCTTAGTGATATATATATGATACAGCCTAAAAAACTATAAAGAAATAAACCAGCAAATAAAAAAACCACAAATATATATACATACATATATATATATGCACTTTGGCCGACCTTCAATATAAATTCAAATAGCTTGTTTATGGAACAGGTCACAAAAGAATAAAGAAATAAAAATAATTATAAATATAAAAAGTGCCATAGTGATATATATGTCCCAGCCAAAAAAAAAATAAAGAAATAAACCAATAAAAAAAAAAATTAAAAAATAATAATAATAAATTGAAAGATAAATTTTAAGAGAGGCACACCAATTTATAAGGGAAAAATTACCACAGGTTTTTTAGTTATTGTCTGAATCATGCATATTATAGTCACAAACGAATAAAAAAGTACAAGTAAATATAAATTGGAAAACAAAATGATGCCTAGATGATATATAAAGAACCATAAAAATATATACAACATATATACGGTATATATACGAAATATAAACGCAATATATACAGAATATATATATATATATATGCATAAGGGAAAAAATTACCCAAGATTTGTTTTTATAATTATTGTCTGAAAAAACGGTAGGTCGCAAACGAATAAAGAAATAAAAATAAATATAAATTGAAAAAATTACAAATAATACATCTACACATGTATAACCGCATAACCAAATATATATACATATACACACATATATACAAACGCACACACACACACACTATATATATATACACATACAAACTTGACCTTCGCGAAATGAGAAATCATCACGCAGAACATTTGTGAGGTGGTAAGGTAAGGTACATACACATATATATATACACATACGTACAAACATACATATACACACATACATACATACATATACACACATATACATACACACACATTTAACTGCAATGACCACAAACATACTCACATACACATACATACATACACATACACGCATACAGCAAAAAATTGAAAAATAAAATTGTAAGAAACCTACAGATTTATAAGGAAAAAAAAAAAAAAAAGACAAAAAAAATTTTTTACCAAAGATTTAACAACCTGCCCTTTTTGTTTAAATCCATTCTGAAGGAATTCAGAGCAACGGGATCGAGTTGAAACAGACCTTTACTCATGTTAAGGTTTTTGTAAGTTGAATTATAGCCGACTCAAGAATATTTCTATTAACAATGTTGCTAGAGTGAAACAAACTGAAACATTATTCCAATCAATACAATGGGATAACTCTCTGACAAATGGACAAAAAGGGCACTGGACAACTGTCCCGTTCTAACGGAATATTGATGCTGTTTTACACGCGTTTGCAAATCCTTTCCCGTCTGACCTATGTAAAAGGAATCACATTGCTTACAACCAATTTTATAGATAATGCCTAAATTATTGGTAGGGCTATTTTTACTATGATGTTTTTCACAATATTGTTATATGAAAAAACTACACTGATATCCAAAAGTTTAAGTTTAAACTTTTGGATATCAGTGTAGTTTTTTCATATAACAATATTGTGAAAAACATCATAGTAAAAAATAGCCCTACCAATAATTTAGGCATTATCTATAAAATTGGTTGTAAGCAATGTGATTCCTTTTACATAGGTCAGACGGGAAAGGATTTGCAAACGCGTGTAAAACAGCATCAATATTCCGTTAGAACGGGACAGTTGTCCAGTGCCCTTTTTGTCCATTTGTCAGAGTTATCCCATTGTATTGATTGGAATAATGTTTCAGTTTTGTTTCACTCTAGCAACATTGTTAATAGAAATATTCTTGAGTCGGCTATAATTCAACTTACAAATAACCTTAACATGAGTAAAGGTCTGTTTCAACTCGATCCCGTTGCTCTGAATTCCTTCAGAATGGATTTAAACAAAAAGGGCAGGTTGTTAAATCTTTGGTAAAAATTTGTTTTTGTCTTTTTTTTTTTTTTTTTTTCCTTATAAATCTGTAGGTTTCTTACAATTTTATTTTTCAATTTTTTGCTGTATGCGTGTATGTGTATGTATGTATGTGTATGTGAGTATGTTTGTGGTCATTGCAGTTAAATGTGTGTGTATGTATATGTGTGTATATGTATGTATGTATGTGTGTATATGTATGTTTGTACGTATGTGTATATATATATGTGTATGTACCTTACCTTACCACCTCACAAATGTTCTGCGTGATGATTTCTCATTTCGCGAAGGTCAAGTTTGTATGTGTATATATATATATGTGTGTGTGTGTGCGTTTGTATATATGTGTGTATATGTATATATATATTTGGTTATGCGGTTATACATGTGTAGATGTATTATTTGTAATTTTTTCAATTTATATTTATTTTTATTTCTTTATTCGTTTGCGACCTACCGTTTTTTCAGACAATAATTATAAAAACAAATCTTGGGTAATTTTTTCCCTTATGCATATATATATATATATATATATTCTGTATATATTGCGTTTATATTTCGTATATATACCGTATATATGTTGTATATATTTTTATGGTTCTTTATATATCATCTAGGCATCATTTTGTTTTCCAATTTATATTTACTTGTACTTTTTTATTCGTTTGTGACTATAATATGCATGATTCAGACAATAACTAAAAAACCTGTGGTAATTTTTCCCTTATAAATTGGTGTGCCTCTCTTAAAATTTATCTTTCAATTTATTATTATTATTTTTTAATTTTTTTTTTTATTGGTTTATTTCTTTATTTTTTTTTGGCTGGGACATATATATCACTATGGCACTTTTTATATTTATAATTATTTTTATTTCTTTATTCTTTTGTGACCTGTTCCATAAACAAGCTATTTGAATTTATATTGAAGGTCGGCCAAAGTGCATATATATATATGTATGTATATATATTTGTGGTTTTTTTTATTTGCTGGTTTATTTCTTTATAGTTTTTTAGGCTGTATCATATATATATCACTAAGACACTATTTTGTAATTAATTTTTTCTCAATTTATATTTATATTTATTTTTATTTCTTTATTCTTTTGTGACCTGTTTCATAAACAAGCCTTTTGAATTTATATTGAATGTCGGCTGAAGTGCTATAAGTGTCAATCTTCCATATAAATGTTTGCTCCTACCACAATTTTTTCTATGCTTACTATATATATGTATATGTATATATATATATATATATATATATATATGTATATATATATGAATATGTATGTATGTTTGTTTATTTTTGTAACCTATATATTGCCCTGATCTGTCCTTTCACTCCAGTGTTCCTGAGGATGTCATTAGACGAAAGCGCTTGAGCACCCCTTTGTGTTTCTTTTTCCTTCGTGGTTTATTCATCATATATAATATATACAGAGACATGCAAGAAGTAAATAGACACCCTTAATTTTATGGTAAAATGTATGCATCCAATTTTTTTGCCATTATTATGACTAATATTCGTTTCCTACATTTCTATCCTTGAAGAAGGACTTATGCCAATATTCTCAAATGGTCAAATTGAAAAAGACAGCTGCCTGTTCATGGAAGATGGAGCCCCATGCCACACTGCAAAAAAGACGAAAGAATGGGAGGAGCGAAATGGTATCAAACGACTTCCTTGGCCGAGTCAGTCCCTGACATGAACCCCATAGAACACGTGTGGGCAATACTAGACAAGACTTTACGTAAAAAGCCCAAAAAACCAGCAACACGATCAGAATTGTTGAATCTTTTACGCCAAATTGTTACAGCAAAATCTGGGCTGTCTATTTACTTCTTACATGTCTCCGTATATATAAACGGATTTTCACCTTAAAGTGAATTGTCAAAAGTACAGGGTGTCCCAGAATTAACTATTTCAATGAAATCGGACAAATTTTTTAAAAACACACTTTTATTTATGTTTATCATGTTTAATATGTGTTAAAAATGTATAAATTTCTAAATTTTTTTCATAATTTTTTTTTCATAATTTTTTCATAGTTTTTCATAGTTTTATTTTCATTCTCTTTCAGAACCCTATTAATAATGAATACACAAGAACGCATCTTTGTTGTAACCCCGTATCAAAGGAATGCAATGTAATGAAATCAGAGAAAAATTTACAAGAAGATTCCACAGAACCGGTCCTACAGACAAAGCGATTCGTGAACTTGTGAAAAAATTTAAAAGAACTGGATCCGTACACGACGAGGTGGGAAGAGGACGCCCAAGGACAGCACGTAACAGTACGACAATTGTTTGAGGATGAACCAACAACTTCGGTTAGGGAGGCCGGTCGAAGACTCAACATATCCAAGACAACAGTTCATAGAATCTTGCGTTCGACACTGATGAAAAAGGCTTTGATACGGGATGTTACAACAAAGATGCGTTCTTGTGTATTCATTATTAATAGGGTTCTGAAAGAGAATGAAAATAAAACTATGAAAAACTGAAAAAATTATGAAAATAAAATTATGAAAAAAATTTAGAAATTTATACATTTTTAACACATATTAAACATGATAAACATAAATAAAAGTGTGTTTTTAATTTTTTTTTCCGATTTCATTGAAATAGATAGTTAATTCTGGGACACCCTGTATATTAATTTAAAGCAAATGAATTTTCTCCGTTTAAGAGAATCAATTATTAAAACCAATATTAACAATATAAGATACTAGTTACTTAAACGGCGTTTTATTTGCCTTCTTTCAGTTATTAAAACGAATCCAAAATATTAACTCTTAGAACATTGTGTTCAGACGAGTAGGAAAATGAACCAGGAACGCCAAAAGAATCACACCTGTTTACCCCGAGGCCTTTTTGAAAGGAATCTGGGTCAACTTGCTCTCTCTCTCAAGGATTCGATCTGTCTCGGCAAATCCTTCGCTCGACTCCTTCAATTTGTTCCCTTGCTACTAATGTATATAAAATTCTATTTTATTAAATGCACTGATTGTCTTTACTTGCAAATTTTTATGGCATCATCTTCTTAGATAACATCTCTGTTATTGAATTGGAAAGATATATTATTTTTATTATTATACATTTTTCAAAATTAACACACACACACACACACACACACACACACATTTATATTAAATAATAAATAGCAAAAGAAATAAACACATTAACTGTGTCTATTTTCTTTTGGCAAACCTTTCTTATGTATCAAAAACAGAAAAAATATTAAGTCTTTTCATATCATTTCATTTTCATGTCATTTCACTTCATTTCACTAATCTCATATTTCACTCATCTCATTTACTTTCAGCTTCTCTGGAAAAAAAAAGAAAAAAAAAACCTGAGCAGATGCGTCTCACGCTAACCACAAAATGACCACTAGTTTTCCTTTTTTCCAGTCAACTCGAGAAAACCTCGCTTCATTCTAAATGTTAAAAATATTATGCTTATTACTACTCCACTGAAATACAAACTTCACTCTCGAAGCGAATGTCTTCCTCGTAAATAAAAAATGTTTTATATTTTATCAACTTAGTCATCAAAATCATAATTATCAGAAATCAACAAAGTTTTTTCAAAATTAATACACATGTACTCTGAAAGTACTAACAATTGAATGTAATTACTTGTTTTCTGTATAAACGTCTGCAGAAAGAGATGAGATCGTGGGTTCGACTCCCGATTACCAGACGCGTATCTCTCACGATTCCTAGTTAATGTTTTCAATGATGCAATTACTTGTTTTCTGTATAAAAGTCTGCAGAAAGAGATGAGATCGTGGGTTCGACTCCCGATTACCAGACGCGTATCTCTCACGATTCCTAGTTAATGTTTTCAATAATGTAATTACTTGTTTTCTGTATAAACGTCTGCAAAAAGAACAGCTTCAAAGTTCATTTACACCATGCGTACACTTATCTCGTGTACACAGTTAGTGGGAAATAAAACGTACCAATGAAACTATAGACTCATTTTAAATGCAGAATTCATTCACACCAGGCGTACACCTATCTCGTGTATATATATACATATATATATATATATATATATATATATATATATATAGAGAGAGAGAGAGAGAGAGAGAGAGTTTTGTTCATTCTTTTCTTTTTTTTTTAAATAAATAAAGGAATGGATATATATATATATATATATATATATATATATATATATATATATATATATATATATAGGGTGGTACAAATTACAGTAGTAATAATAATAATTAACTACTTTTCGCCGAATTGCAAAGATTAAGCTTTTCACTCCGGCCTTAGACCTACAGTTTAACGTGGAAGCCGAATCAGAAATACATCTCGTCAGGGAATCATTGCTCACTCTTTCACATCATAATTTCAACATTTAAAATAACAGGATCATTTGATTATTGATCCAGATTTAAAATAACAGGATCATTTGATTAATTATTGATCCGGGAATAGTATGGCTGCAAAATGTGATATGTACAAAAACAATGTAGATTTTTCTCTTTAGTAATAATATTAATAACTAACTCCTCGCCGAATTGTAACACCGAATCAGAAATACATCTCGTCAGGGAATCATTGCTCACTCTTTCACATCATAATTTCAACATTTAAAATAACAGGATCATTTCTTCCCATCTTATTTTCAGTTTTGGGTCCTTTACTGACTAGCCGATTACATTAGTGAATATTGATCCGGGAATAGTATGACAGCAAAATGTGATATGCACCAAAACAATGTAGATTTTTCTCATTAGTAATAATAATAATAACTAACTCTTCGCTGAATTGTAACAATGGATAAGCTTTTCACTCCACCTTAGACCCACAGTTTAACGTGGAAACCGAATACTCTTTTCTTTTTTAAAAATATAATTAAAGGAATGGATATATTTATAATTTCTTTATTATAAAATCCTCTCGATTACATTAGTGATTATTGAACCGGGAATAGTGGGGGAAAACCAAGATCAAATATCGTGACGGAGAATGCAAGGGGTAATATGAGCATTAAATCTATTGGAGAAAATATAAAGATGCCATTAGTTGTCCAAAGCATGGTCCCGTTATAGCGGTGTTACGATTGATACACAAATTTATCATAGCTCCACCCAGCTACATTGCCAACCAATCATTACGAACATCTGCTCTTGATCTTTTGGGGCGGAGCTTGGTGACTGTGCTTATAAAAGGAAATATTTTTCAGTTGGGAGTAACAGTAGCTATTTTCGTGCCAGTGAATATAGATTCCCTCTGCCAGTGCATAAACATTCCCTCCACCATGGACCACCAACTTTACATTTTTCCGGATTTGTATCAAGAAGGTGACACTGCAGCACTGACTGCAATTAATCTTTTTAACGCGATTGACCGTGATGGATTATTTCCAACGCAAACCGTTGATGATATTTGCAGTGACGCTCCTTACAATCCGAGGCAAGGGACTACCATAGAAATGTAAGTGTCTATAATTTTATTTTTATTTTTTATTCATAAACTGTCAGAAAGGTGATTTTATATATATGGAGGGATGTAGTATCTCGTCAAATACTTCATTTAGATACTCACCATTATGCTAAAATCGAAATTTTTTACGGCAATCTTTTGCATGTTTTTATAAATGTTATTCGGAATTATTCCTTAAATGAGCTTCTCTGAGCGAACCAAAGATATCTTCACATAATGGGGTTTGTCTTACAATATGTATACTCTGTTTATGTTTTTATTAAAAAAGATTCAATATGAACATTATTCTTTCTCCTTTAAGGTTCGATGAGGATTTGACACGTGTTATACAATCTTTTGAAGAATCTCGTGTCATGAATACGGAGGATATACCGAACAGTCAGCATAATGAATGTCACACCGAAATAATGTAAGTGTTTTTTCGATCTTTTTGGGGGAAGACAATATATTTTCATAAATTTATTAAATGAAAGAAATCAGTACAATAACCATCTTAAACTACATAATATACAAACTAACATTACAAATATACACACGCACAAAAACATTATACTATACAACGAGTACACACAATTGGAAAACGGATTTTTATCTGTCTGCATACCATTTCATCGTTTCGTCGAGTGTGACACGGGTCGAATAAATTAAAAAAATTTATAAATTCTTTATCACGGGACATATGCATGAGAAATGAGATGCAGTACATTCCACAAGTATTACTAAAATATCCTTGTATACGAAACGGGTTCCATACAACTTCGGGAATATGTAACTGAGCGAGAAATTTTACAATAACAGGGTCACTCCAGGGTTGAGTACCGAGTGAATCAAAATAGTAGAGGCGGTGTCTATTTTTAAAATAGACAGCAATCCAATGAATCCCTTCATTACCGATGACATCTGTGTTCACAATAAGACTACCGCATTCTCGCGTACTTGGCAAACTCAATGTTTCATTCTTCGCAAACACGCCGATAAATTTGGAACGTGTGACTCGTTCACTATTCATTACTCTCTGAAGTGTATTAGCATCCATTTTAAAAGTCAGTGATAACGCTCCTAAATCTATCTACTTCTATTAGGGCTTGCGATTCGAGATATACTAGTACACTAATAGGCGCGTCTATAGGCTTGGTGAATTCCAACCTCACTGAGATGTTTCCGCTCTGTTGTGGGCTTAAATGCGTATTTACGCTAGCAGATAAGTCAGGTGTAATGTCAAACGGATAAAGGTTAAATTGATCAATGAATTCTTTCTGCGTTACCCCATTACCAAGCTCATCACAATCACCTGCAATATGGGTCAGATTACTATAGGCTCTCGCGCAAAGAGGTAACACAGCGTCTGATGAATAGTCCGTATCCAATGTTCCACCCAAAGCAATGCCATTAACGTATAGTTATATTTTTAAGTCCGAAATTCTCGAATTTAAAGGCACTCTTTTTATATTTTCCATTCACCGAAGCATGGTCCTGCATTCCGATTAATATCCTTTTAGGAAGATTTCCCAGGGCAATGTTTTCTATCTGCTTCGACGCCAACCCTGCAGGCACCGTATATAGTTTGATTTGTACTCTGTTAATAGGGTATTTCACTGTAGCGTTTAGTAAATTTTTCTCAATTTCTAGTTGTTTTGGTGAACTTAATTTCACTCGCCGTACGCGGAGGTATGTGTCCATAATGTGAACCACAACGGGCTTTGCTCCCTCTTCTTGATCAGCATCCAGATTTAAGCAGATCTCAGGACTCGTGCGGGTGAGCTTTATTTTCATATCCACCCCGTTGACAAGCAACTTCTCCTGGAAAGTGAAATCTGTGTGCAGACGTCCAAAACACTCGTATATCTTTTTTTAGAATTTTTAAATTTGTCCTTTATACTACTTTCGTCTTTAGTTTGATAATATCCCTCGGCACTTAAAAAGGTAGCCTTCGCTTCTTTGGAAAAGTTGAGGACATTTTCCAGATAGGCTCGTAGATGATAGTATCCCGTGCCTGACGATATGTTGGTCTGATTTAAATATACGTCACACTGGTTGAATATGGAGTGCAGAAAGTTTGTTTCAGGGTATACAGCATATTTGTCATCGCAGTCCGTTCCATCAGAATGGGCTATACGTAGCTTAGCGTACATGTGCACACAGCTTGGATCAAAAAAGTAAGGGCCTGAGCTGGGTATCACGAATTCTATAGGTGCACTCGGGGAACTAATTGTGTTTAAAGGGTTAATTGTAATAAAATCACTGTGCTCAATAGAAACTTGAGTTGGAGGCATCTCAAAAAGGGACAGCTCCGATTTACAGCATTGTGAACTACATGGGTGGATGAAGCGTGCCATGACGAGTTAGAAATAGTGCCTCCTCTCTCGACAAGTAGTAAACAAACTATGATTCATGAGATCAATGTCCTTAGCTTATATCAGTCAAAAAAGTGGTCAACCATAGGTTTCATTCGCTTACAGCACTTCTTTTTTGATATCCTTTTACGTTTAATACCACGTGCCCCTTCTTCCGGACAGCCCTCTTCTTCTTCCCGCCACCACGCATTTTTCTCTTTGCATCTTTGATGATTTCGTCCCGTGTACGCTTTAAATGTTTTTTTAGAGCTTCTTTAGGTTTAGCCCCAGCCAATATGTCTTCTGCAGTGTTAAGACCTGATTGTAGCGCTTTCCTTCCGAGGTATCTGGCACCCCTCTTCAGCAAAGGAACAGCCGTACGTAGTATGGATGAAAAAATGGACCCAAGTCCACTACCGCGCTGGTATCTCACCCCTCGATAGACGGTGAAAGGCTTTCTATCCATTATAACTCAGTGCGTCGAAAGTGTAGCTTCACTGTTAAGCTCCCGTTACCGAATGGGAAGTTTTCACCCTCAATCGTTCTTATATATATTGAGATATTGGTTATTAAATTAGTTGCGACATTCACATAATGGGGTCTGTCATATGTAATACTCAAACTCCTTCCTCTATGGTTGGGGATGTGGGCAATGCGCAGCAGGCGTGCCTGGGTATCCCCAACAAACTGGTGCTCCACTATATTACTGTAAATATAGCACATGTCTGGGGACTGAGAGCTTTCAGCCAATTTCTCCATCTTCAATTGATACATTAATCTGGACAAGTCATGCTGTGCCTCGTGAAATGTGTCTCTTTGGATGGCTGCGCTATATCGTCCATTGGTTATAATTTTGAACACTCTTCGATCTTTAATACGTCTGTTAGTCTTTGATTTTAGGATTAGTGTATGTGCAGGGTTTCCTTTGTTTACGATTTCGTATACTAAATCATTCGTAAGGTTTGAGTTTCTTAAACTTACGTTTAAGTCTCTCACAACATCCTCGACCGAACCATAATGACCCGGTCCTAGTCTTACTTCTGTACTGTAATACCGTGCAACCTTAGTCCGAGCGATACGTATAGTTTCATCCATAGCTACCCCAGCTTTTTCACACTCGTCAATGTCTCTAAGAATCGTAAAAACGGATTCTTTATATTCAATATTTAAAAAGAGGGTGTCCAGCTGAATTCGCATATCCCCACCTCATACGAATCACGACCCAATTCAATGGGCCCGTGGAGTTCTGTTACAAAGTTGGCTAGTGTGTTGTTAGGGTGTACAGACAGGGACGAGGAGGACGGGAGTGTGACGTAGAAATGGTTAGGAGCCATGTTGCATACTATTTAAGCTTCATTATTGCATCAGCTTTTATATAGGTGTTGAAGCTTTCTGGGTACCCTAGCCATTTCACCAGGTACTTTTTCTCTTTCCTGAACCTTTGCTTCCTAAAATTTTCTCAATTTTAAACACTTTTTTCCTAAATTAAATGCAACTTTCTGCAATTCCTCGCGGTAAAAGCCTCCTGAGATTTCTTCCCCATTCAAATCTTCAATGTAATACATCATTATCTCACCTTTAGGTCTCATAGCCCTAACTTTAAAAATCTCACGTGTCCATCCTTGCTCAAAACCCTTTGCGAATTTATTCCCCGAACGCGACAGCCTTACATAATCATTGATTTTGAAGCGCGCGAGTGTGGTGGTGGTGTTGGTGATCCATCTCTTCTCGGGAGCGTACCTCTTTCTAAAACTTCGTTAGGTGTTGTCCCAATCGTGCGATGGTGTGAGCGGTTGTAGGATGATGCCAATGATTCCCAGAATGTCTAGAAATCTGTATGTGTTTTTATGTGTAAAATAGCGGTGCATGCGTTCCTTTATGGTACGTTGAACTCTTTCAGCTAAAGAAGCCTTATGTATAGAATTGGTTGTGTAATAGCTGATATTAAACTCTGTCAACATGTTCTGAAAAGCACGGCCTATAAATTCCTTCCCCATATCCGTACAAAAATAGCCAGGAACCCTGTTTTCTTTTAACATTAGCGTTTTGGTGGCTTTAGCAACTGTTTCAGGTGATTTATTTTTCAGAAACTAGCCACAGATATCTAGAGAATACATCTATTATGAATAGAATGTAACGGTAACCATCGTTATACACAGAATATCTTTGCATGTCTGTTAAATCTGCTTGCCAAATAGAATCAATCGAGGAAGCCGTTGTCTTGGCTGTTTTAAACCTTTTTCTCACAGGCTTATGAAGCGTATAAGCGTCCTGCTCCCGCAAAAATCTTTCAACATCTTTTTTTCCTACTCCGTAAACACTTCTGTACAGTCTATCTACGCCGCCGTAGGAGGCTGGGTTAGAAATGTCATAATAGCGTTTACTTAATACGTTAGCCATTTGCGTATTTTAGAGGCACGTGGGTAGGGTTGACCGTTGTTTAACCTCTTCTTTCTCCTCTTCAAAGGTGTTACCGGGGGTGACGGCGTCTTCAATTGTGCCACATGCGTTGCATGTTCCAAGTCTTTTAACCTGTTCAGATTTCCTATCAACGTTTTAGGGACATTTATTTGTTGTAGTCTTGCTTTAATATGCTTCCATCCTGATGGTGATGGCCTATCCCACTTTCTCACCAGATCATGGACAATGTCTACGATATTCGACCCCTGTACCTTTGATCCTTCCACAATGATCTCGCCTGTATCGGTCCATTGTATGGCTGGGTCCTCATTCAATAGATTATAAAGACTTAAACCTTTATTCCTCAATGTATGTGGGAGGGTGCTTTTTAATACATGCTCGATATGTTGTGTGGCTGATCCCTTAATTTTTGGTTGGTCAGCTGTATCGTCGGGTACAGATCCTATGTCGCCATGTCCATCGTCCCCCGTGCTGTGCCTAATAACCACAGGAATCTCTGTCGGGTTCTTATAATTTTCGTACTCGTGAAGAAATTTCTGCAGAGCTTCTTGGTATAAGATTCTTTTCTCATCAGGTGTTTTTTCACTGTTTAATAGGGCTAGCAATTCGCTTTCCATTCTTTTAAGTCTGCTTTTACGGGGATCTAGATCCGTGTCTGGATTCCTTTGCAGTGAAGCGTACACCTCGTGTGGAATCACTACCACTTTCTTCATTATATTAATCTAGTCAGTAAAGGGCCCAAAACTGAAAATAAGATGGGGAGAAATGACCCTCCTGTTTGTACAATAATTCGTTTTTTCTTCGCTACAGTTTGACTTTTACGAGCGAGTGCACGTATTATGTTCTTGTAACGGCGTAGGCGAGCCTTCTGAGGAGGTTTCATTGATACATTGCAATTTATAACGTTAAGACAGATTTTACAGATGCATTTTTAAAAGTCGGAGTCGATATTTTTGATAAACATCTGTTGCATTGCCCGGGGCAGTCGATGATAGATTTTTATTAATTCACGGTATTTCTTTAGTCTCTTTGTCATTCTGGAATATACACCGTTTCAGGCTCGTTTGGAAATATATTCGTTCTTAGAAGCACCCTAAACGTGTTTCGCGGATGAAGGGTCGCAAAGCAAATATCCGTAACGCGTGCTTGTAGCTTCTTTATAAATTTCCAAAGACTCCTTACGCTGATTCAGGAACATTTGATTGGCTAATACCCCAATTTGTGATACATCTCTACGTTGTGCGAATAAGACTAGATATTGTGTATTTAACGACACATCGCGCATGTGTCTATGTTTGAAAAATAGATTCTGATTGATGAAGAACACGCTTATGTTAAGATGGTGGGAGAATACTGTAAATGTCTCGGCAAACGTTTTATCCATCTCCAACGTGAGATCGTCAATTACAATGACTGTATGTTTATTTCCCTTTAACGAATTAACGTCATATACGCCTTTGTGGAACAAAATATCATCTTGGTACTCGTTGAACACTGATTGATACGTCGAATAGCACCATATAACTTTATGCACAAATTTTGAGAATATCTCTTCCTTTTCTTTAATGATTTTAAGCATAAACACAGTTTTACCACATCCTGTAGGTCCAGATATAATACATGTGGATGGGCTCGTGAATCTGAATTTTTCTACAGAGTCCATTTCTAACACGTCACACTCCTAAGTGGATCATTTACAAAATATTACAAATTTTTAGTGCTGTTCCTTATATTTTGTTTTCTTCTCCCACAGAACCGTGGATGACGATGAGGTACAGCACCCCATCATCGACATTACGGATGACCCCGACGACACTGTAGTTGTGATCACAGAATCCTCCCCTGCCGACGAACCCTCCCCAGCGATAACGGTAGCACGTTCAAAGCGGAGGTATGATGAAGAGAACCCCACGTCAGGTATAAAGCGACCGAAATACGCGCCTGTTGTTAGCCAACCACCACCAGTAATAGATCCCCAACCCTCAACCTCTTAAGCAACATGCCCCCCAGCAGCACCTCCCGCTAATATATCCCCTTATTCATCCGCCACAGTGCCCCCCGTTCTGTTGAGTCTACAATAATAGACTCCAGGCCCTCAACGTCTTACGCAACAAGCCCCCCAGCAGCACTTTCCGCTAATATATCCCCTTATTCATCCGCCACAGTTGCCCCCCGTTCTGTTGAGGATGATATAACGTTTGAGTTTGTGCGCTCCGCAGCCCCCACCCCAGCCTTGACTAGAAATCGGTATAGAGTCAGGGTCGACCCTAGAGCCATGTATAGCAATGGAATTGAGCGCGGGCTACGCCGGGTTGTACAGCGTATTGTAGAGTTTGCTCTTCAGAACCGCGACGAGCGTGAAGTCAGGACGAGTCTGTCCTTCGGATTCGGCTCAGATGACGGTGATGTAGATGATTATTGGGTAAGAGTGCCATTTAGACGTTTGGCGGTTGAAGATGTAGAATATATATTAGGACGTATAATGCAGGCCTCTCAAAGTAGTGTAGCCTTCAATATGGACAACTTCACGGTAAATATTGATCGTGTATTCCGTGTTGCGGGTCATAGTGCCATACCGTATACTCTTAACTTCAATTCTCAAGCTATTTATAGACGGCGTATAAACGTCGAACGTGGTTGCGGCTTTATAGCAATAATCTTGGCTCGCATGTTTACTGTACAAAATATACGGACTCAAAAAATTTGGCTGCCTACGGTCGTGGAACGTGCCCGTAAACTAGCTGTAGACTGTGAACTTGAATTTGACTGTAATATGGGCCCTGAAGAGCTGAGAATGGTAGAACAGGAAATGAATGTTCGTATAGTTGTGTTTGGACTGGATGATCATCGTAGGATTGTGTGTTTTTAAAAGCTGTGTGAGAGATCGTACAAGGCCCCTACTTATCTTAGGTCTGTCAGGGGCAACGTATCTCCCCATCCGTAATATATGGTGCCTTTACGCGAGTTACGATAAAAGTCGAAAATATGGACGGCATCATGATTTGTGTAAGGGGTGCCTCGATTTTGCGGATGATATAGTGAAACATTGTAAAGAATGTCACATGGTATGTGAACAGTGTAAAAGCTCCAAATGTGAAAGCCGCGTAGTTGAAGCTGTGAAGAGGGAATGTAATGTGTGTAGACGCACATTTTTCAATAATAGCTGTTTTGATCTCCATAAATCAATTGGCAGGTGCAGGAAAATGAGAATCTGTGAATGTGGTATGTTTCACACAATGGATAATTGGGGAAAATTTAAGCACAAATGTGACAAAATTCACTGTCCTACATGCCAGGAGGAATATAAGGCGGATGGAGTAAAACATTTATGTTATATGAAAGACGCCAAGCCTAAAAACAAACCCTGTATAACTGTATACTACGATATAGAAACATAAACGAATGCTGAAACCAAAGAGGTAATTCCACATTAACTTGTGAGCCAGACTAACTGCGATGAATGTATGGAGATCGAATGTGACAAGTGTCCCAAATGCAGTAAACGGACAAACGTTTTTAAAACGAATGTCCACGATAGTCCTGTGAAACTATTTGTGTCCTATATTGTCAAGTTAGCCGACAAGTTCAAGAAAATGACTGTGTATATTCTCGCCCATAACGGTGGAAAGTTTGACACGCAGTTCCTTTATAAGGAGTTGCTTGAGCACGAATCCTCTGAGATATTTACAGGTGATCCATTGAAAAGAGGCAACAAATTAATACAGATGCAAATAAGAGGTAATGTACAATTTAAAGACACTTTATTATTCACACCTTGTAAATTAGGAAAGCTACCCAAGGTGATGGGCGTAGCAGCTGAAGTTTCAAAAGGATATTTCCCTTACACTTTCCTCACTAGCGAGACTTTAAACTACGTAGGCCCACCACCACCCAAACATTATTTTAACTATGATTGTATGAGTGTAGATGAACGTGAAGACTTTGATCGATACTACAACAGTTTTAATGAACGTAATCCTTATAATATAGCTGATGAATGTGAGCGTTATTGCGTGAATGATGTGCGAGTGCTTAGAGTATGTTTCCAGGCCTTTAGAAGGATGTACATAGGCCGTTTCAAATGCGATCCGCTGCAAGTCGCAACCACCATCGCGTCATTATGTTTTACGGTGTTCAAGAATAACTTCATGCCTAAAGCCACCTTAGCCATTATCCACCGAAACAACCCCCGCAGTTACGGCCACAAGGCTATTTACTGGCTCATACACCTACAGCAGTGATGGCGAACTTTTTTATCCAAGTGTGCCAAAATTCGTGTTTTTTAAATAATGATATTGTTCGCGTGTCACTTGCATACATGCATTTTAAATTTAACTACAAAATCATAGATAGCTGACTTATTAATCGAAAGTACTAGGGCGTAGACGATTTATTGCAGTTTTTCATCAGAATACCAAACATTTTCAACATCCATTGCGTGTCACCTGAAACCCTGCGGCGTGTCACTGCTGACACGCGTGTCATAGGTTCGCCATCACTGACCTACAGCAACAGACAGGTGTGTACATACAGCACGCCCGCAACACGGGTGAAGTACCCATTAAGATTAACTGTCGTGTTTTTTGGGTTGATGGGTTAAGTGAAAACCGTGTCACTGGTGTGAAGACTGTATATTCCTTTGACGGATGCTGGTGGCATGGATGCCCCCGTCCTGAGTGTGGAATCGCCGGAGATATCCACGGTAGATCTCCTGCCGACTGTCTTGCGTGGACCCGCACCCGCGATCAACTTATAGGATCCCAGTTCACTCACAAAGTCTTGTGGGAGCATGAATATGATGCACGGATGGAGACAGACGAGGTGTACCGTGAGGAAATAAACACGATCAAGCGTTCAATGGTGCTGGATCCTTTCAAATGTGGTGATAGCTTGTTTGGAGGACGTACAAATCCATTCAGGTTATACTTTCCACCTACGGAGGGTGTGAAGCTCCATTACTACGATTTCTGTTCTTTATACCCATACGTGATGAAGAACAACCCGTACCCCGTGGGCGCTCCTGAGAAACTGGTGGGACCTAACCTGCCCTCCATCAATGAATTTTCAAGAAATTTGAATGATCGTTACTTTGGGCTCTCTTTCGTAGACGTACTCCCCCACGCAATTTATGGATGCCAATCTTACCCGTCGTTATCGACCACAAGCTCATGTTTCCCCTGTGCGTGAAGTGCGCGGAAGAGAATAACGGTAATTGTAACCATATACCCCACCAGCGTAAGATCAGAGGCGTATATACAAGTCCAGAGCTGGCCCTAGCCGTACGCCATGGGTATAGAATACTGAAGATACATGAGGTGTGGAGGTTTCAGAAGCTACCCAACCTTTTCACACTATATAAACGCATTTTTGAAGGATAAGGTTGAGGCATCAGGGTATCCGCGAGGAGTTGACACCGAAGATGAAAAGTCTGCCTATATTCAACGTTACCGCGACCGCGAAGGTATACAACTTGATCGTGCCCAAATTGCAAAGAATCCTGGCAAGCGCTTTAGTGCAAAGTTGTGTCTAAACAGTCTATGGGGAAAATTTGCACAGAATACCGGCAAAGGGAACATTCATTTGGCACAAAGTTATAGTGATGTCTGGGATTATGCCAATGCTCCCGATAAAGAGGTCATGGAGATCGTGAATGTAGGTAATACTTACATAATAAAGTACAACAACACTGAATTGGCCACAGATACCTCAAGGGTTACAAACATACCTGTGGCCAGCTTCACAACAGCCTACGCCCGCATAAAACTTTGGGGTCTATTGCATTCTCTTGGGCGGAGAGTATTGTATGCCGATACAGATAGCGTGATATTCACAGAGAGGGAGGGTGAATACATGCCTGCTATTGGGGAGTTCCTCGGCGAGCTCACTGATGAGATCAAGGATGAGTATGGGGACAACGCATACGCCGACTCTTTTGTCTCAACAGGACCTAAAACTTATGGGGTACGGGTGAGGGTGGGGGAGGATATGAAATATATCGTGAAGGCAAAGGGTATTACGCTCAACCATGCGAATCGGCGGGTTGTTAACTTTGAATCGTTGAAGGATCTAGTGTGTTTGGACGATGAGAGCGATCGGCCTCCCCAACTAACTGTAGGCACCCACAATTTTCGGGCGCAGAAGCTGGGGGGCGTGAAGGAACTTAGGGGAACGAAGGTGTGCCGTAACACCTATAGGAAACGTTACCAGTTACCTGGTACCTATGATACCGTACCCTTTGGATACCATAACCTTTGATGCGTCTATTGTTAACTTACTTATCACACGTATTTGTAAATATATATGTCTTGTATATAATCTTTGATGTATCTATTGTTAACTTATTTATTACACGTATTTGTAAATATATATAACTTGAATATCTCGTTTATTAAATAAATCATGTTTCAATTAGCGTTTCACTTTCTCCTTTGTGTGTGTGTGTGTGTGCACAGGTGAAAGTTCTAAGCTCCGCCCACTGTAAGACCAGCAACGTGAGTCATGCTACTATCTGGGATTCCCTGCGTGGTCAGTTGACTGCAGTAAGCCCTTGAGCTCAGACGTGTATTCGCCCGCGTAGAAGAAAATGGCTACCTTTAATATTGCTTGTTCAACGTTTATGAAATGGTATTCAGCAAAGTGTCAAGATGTGGTGGATACCGAAAAATTTCCTATTCCCCCCTCCTTTGCCTCTTTTCAAACCACATTGGATCGTGCGAAGGAGCAAGATGTACAAATACTCTATTATATTCTGGTGAGACCGTTGTAGGCTTTCGTTGCACAGACGATGTGCTGAAGTATGCTGTAGAGCTAAACTTTATAAAGTCTCACATATACCGTGAAGTAAAAGAAACAACGCGTGCAGAAGAGAAGCAGCAGATATGGATAGTGAGTCTTGTGGATGGGTGATCGACAAGCGGTATTATGTCATGTTACACCATGTCGATTACTCATACCCTACGACTGAAAATGTGAATCTCGTCATCATGGAGAATCTTAAGTATTTTTATCACTATATTAATGTATATCATGATGAGGTTCGTAGTGAGGTTGTGGCTAGTGCCCTGCGTGAGTTTTTAGCAGACTTTAGAGACGAGTATCGTTTGCTAGGCAAAAAGGAAAAATATGAGCATATGTTCCTCTCAAATAGTGCGCCGGAGTGTGAAGATGTTTAGGAGAGATAAAACATTATAAAATGTGCCTAGTTCGTGAAATTATCCTGAGGGAAACTGTCTGGTGTGTATTCTGGTAGTGATAAAACGTTAAAACCGAAATTAATTCTTGTACCGGAAAAAAACACCTACCCAATATAATGGGGTACAACAATTCGATCAGCGCCGCACACGTTTCATTAGATTATGGTGCGACTCGCACCTCACGGATCATACGAGTTCGAACAAACCCATTCACGTATCATCAGGGTGAGTCAACCGCCCATCGAACCGTTCCTGCCTACCTGCGTGCCTCACGCGGCTCATAGTTATCTCAGAGCTTGAACCGAGTGGACGTGCGCTCCTCGAATACGATGGAACTTCCTTTGAGCAGCATTCTCAACGCCTCGTACGATGTGTCCGTGACGAAATCGTTGCGCGTGTTCAGGCGTAAATCCGGTGCCGTTAGCTATGTACTGGAAACGGAATGTAGACAAACAAACAAACGGAATGTTGTTTATTTAAGTGTCGAGGAGATGAATAGAATCTTCGTGATAGTTGAGAAGTGGAGTGAAGATCGTTATAAAATACCTGCTAACGTAGGTACAAGAAGAGAGCAGATTAGTGACTCACCTTCATACACCGTTGTATGTACGTTGTGTATAAATAACGATCGGCCATGCAGGCTGATGTGGAAGAATGCTTCTGATAATAACGCTCTTGTTACTACGCGAAACCGTTTCATCCTCGACAGAATGTTTGAAATCGTCGGATTCCGCAAGCTGAAACTTATATTAGACGCGTGTGTTACGGATATGCTTTATTTTGATACAGTACTTGAATACGCATACACCGTTTTGCTCGATGGGTTTACCGAGTGTGGGGCTGAACAAGGTGAGAATGGTCTAGAGCTGGACGTTTATTTAAAAAGTTTAGACTCTTTGAAATATCATGAACTTTGGTACAAAGCAATTGATCGGTAAAAGGCTGAGCTCACCTACACCATTCACCCTGAAGAACTATTTCTTTATATAACGAGCAGTTGTCGTAACGACTTAGAAGATTATTTCAATTGCCGCTATGTTGAGTGAAGATGAGTTCACGATTGAAAAGCTCGCGTCGGTAGAAATAAACCCTCGATTGGAAAGGCGTGTTTATAAACTTGTGTTTAATAATGTAGCTAACGATGAACTCTTTGTGCGTGCTTTTGATTGTATTCTAGACGTATTTAAAGATAACTTACCAACCGGTTGTAAAGTGGGAACAAAAATAGTACTGAACGATATGAAGGCCCTTCATATCGAGTACAGGTTTCCCTATACTTTAAGCGGTGAAATATTATTAAACCGCGTATACTGCGTAATGCAGAGCAATAATGATGTAATTGTAGACTCGATTAAGTGCGAGTTTAGTATTTTGAAAAAAAGTGAAATGTATTTATATATTTAACATATTTGTGTGTGTGTGTATATATATATATATTTCTGCTATATTGATGATTATACGATTTCTTATGTTGCGCGGTAGAAGATAAAGTGTATGTATTTATTTATTTAGTTGTGTGTATATATTTCTGCTATGTTGATGGTTATATTATTTCTTATTTTTTATTTTTGATCATTCCAATGTATATTTATTTTCTATATATCTCCATAATATAATTGTGTGTGTGTGTATATATATATATATATATATATATATTTCTCCTGTACTGATATATTGACGGATATATTTTTTGATTATATGCATATTCCTCGTTCATATTTCTTAAGAATTAATTAAATAAATGGTACAATCTGGCAACTTAATAATGTATACCTGAACAATTAAAATGGTATCTGGCAACTCGCCCTAATAATGTATACCAGAACAATTAAAATAAAAAGTGGTATCTGACAACTAAACCTGAACAAGCCATTTACGCCTTCTAAGCCAACTGGCTGATTAGGAGTCTATAAGACAAAGGCCACTCGACTGAAGTCTTATTATGCACTTGGCTCCTGCCAGGTGAACACCTCTCTTCCTTTCTCTCCTTCTCCTGTCTTTCTCTTGGGGGATAACGCCGCCTCCAAGTTTCATGACCCCTTGTTACACCTGCAGCATCCCCCACCCCCATTTGCAACATTGAGTTGTTGCACACCCCCACCCAATTTGCAACATTGGATTGTTGCATACCCCGCCCCTTTGCAACATTTGATCATTATCTCTTGCAACATTGCAACATTCCTGCACTCTCCCTTTTTTCGGCTATACTACTTCCATTCTCACACTGTTTAATACTTTATGCACCAGAGATTTATTTTTTATATCACACTAAATGTATAACCCTTATTTCTACACATCAAAACCGCTAAGTCTAGTTTTCAAATAAATTAATTTTTTCTTATTGTGCAATCAACAACCTTTTTTTTTATGCAAGAAGGAGGGGCCAAGAGAGAAAACCCACGAAAGCGCTTCCCCGCTCACAGAAAAAAAGAGAACCAAGATCAAGGTCCAGGGTTTACGAGATGCCTAGACACTCTGCGTTTGAAAGATTGGAGGTCATAGACAGGGAGAAGGATGGATTGAGGAAGAGTGTTCCAGAGTTCATCGGCTGAGTAGATGAAAGACTGGAAATACCGATTAACCCTTGCGTTAGAGAGTTGGACAGAAAAGGAATAAGACTGTGTGGAAAGTCTGGTGCTGCGTGCTCTCCTTAAAGGAGGAGGCATGCGGTTAGAAAGGTCAGAAGAGCAGTGTCCTTTATAATAGCGATAGTAAAGAGAGAGTGAGGCAACATTGCGGCGAAGAAAGAGGGATTGAAGATATTCAGTAAGAAGCAGGGAAGTGATGAAACGAAAAGTCTTTGATTCCACCCAGTCAAGTACGGCTGTGTGTGTAAGTTGGGCAGCAACTGAGTGGGGGAGAAGAAACTGCGGAGGCGGTACAGCACACCTAACCTCTTAGAAGCTATTTTAGAAAGAGAGAATACGTGATCTTTCCTGTACTTATATTGAAACTTGTTAAAGATAAGATATCTGTAACTTTGGCTAAAATTATCAATCAAAGTATTTCCAAAGGAATATTCCCATCAATGCTAAAAATTGGTTGTATAACAACCCCTTCTTAAAGGGGGTGATCCGACACTAGCAACAAATTACAGGCCGGTGTGTTCATTATCTGTGTTCAGCAAAGTTTTTGAAAAAATTGTAAAAAGTATAATGCAGCGATATTTAAAATCCTACAATTATTATCTCCAAATCAATATGGCTTCCATAATAATAAAACAACGGAAATGGCTATTTTAAATCTTATGGAAATTGCAAATATAGCTAAAGAGAACAAAGAAATAATGATATCAATATTTATGGATTTGAGTAAGGCGTTTGATGTAATAGACCATAATATTCTACTTAATAAATTATATTGTTACGGCTTTAGAGGAGCAATCAGTGATTGGTTTAAAAGTTATTTGTCCAGTCGATATCATTTTGTATCAGTAAACAAGTTTTGCTCAACTAAAGCGCTTGTCAAACATGGTGTGCCACAGGGCTCAGTTCTGGGTCCACTGTTATTTTTATTATATATAAATGACCTTTCACGTTCATCTGATATACTGAACGTCATAATGTTTGCAGATGATACAACTGTCTCTTTTTCTTGCAAAGATGTTAATACAGCTAAGAATATATTCCATTCAGAATTCATCAGTGTAATGAAATGGTTGACCACCAATAAACTCTTCCTAAATACCAGTAAAACAAATTTCATGATTTTTATTAATAAAAGAAATGTATATATTGATGAACTTAATGTTAATGAAATTGCTATAAAGGAGTGTACTGTAACAAAATTTCTTGGTGTAATGCTAGATAAGAATTTGCAATGGAGTGATCATGTAAATTATATCGCGAAAAAGATTTCAAGGAGCGTTGCGAAATGTTTAAACTTAGAAATGTAGTCACTAAAGAAGTTTTATTGACTCTCTATTATACTCTTGTTCTTCCTTATATAACGTACTGCATCCTTGTTTGGGGAAACTCTGCTAACAACGCATTAAATGGTATCTTTGTCATCCAAAAACGAGCAATAAGGTTATTATCTGATGCTGATTTCCTTGATCACTCTAGTGTCTAGTGCATTATTTAAATTGCTAAACCTACTAAAGCTCAATGATATAACCAAACTGGCAAATTTTATTTTTATTTACAAGTGTAAGAACAAAATCATTAATTTACAATGGGTAAATAGATATTTTGTAACTCATCAAGAAATCCACTCGTATCAGACCAGAAATAGATCAAAGCTTGTTATACCTCAATTTAGATTGTCTTCATCTCAAAACTACCCATTTTCATTGGATTGAAACTATGGAATGACTTAAATGCCGATATAAAAAATATTGTGAATGTAAACTTGTTTAAAACCAAGTTGAAATCCCGATTAATAATGGCGTACTAACAAAAATCTAGGATTAATTTCCATTGCTATTGTTTACTAATTATTAATTTCTCGTGTGTAATCTAGTATTAAAAACATTTCTTGGCATTGTTCAGTTTTTATCTTTCGTATATAATATTGGTTTCTTTGTATGGTATTGGTATAGTGCCTTCAATGGTGACCTTGTATTTGTCATGTCAGTAGTGATATAATCACTGTACAACAGCGAAAAAAAAAAGGAAATGAGATCGTCATTTTTATGGCTAATTATATGCGTAGATTGCGAAAATAACACTCATTTATTTGTATCACCCGCCGATTTTATGAAAATGACCCAATTTCATTGTATCATTTTGAGAAGCACTGGTTCTCTGAACGTATCTTTTACATTTTGTTCAGTCATGCATATGCTGTGGTGGTGGTGTTCGGCTCTCTGTTTCCACTTTGATTTTATGAAAAATTTCTTTCATTAATCATTTAAAACAAAATTTTCAGCCATATTTTATCATAAATCGGTGCTACAAGTGAGTATTATTGAATAACAGCTATCAAATTATGTATATTTCACCGACAACGTCTATATTGTGTGAAATTGCAAATTGATCTATCATTTTCTTATTTTACAGGTTTATATTGATGTTATGCTACAATGCCTACAGAGTGCAAAAATTCACCAGACAGTTTTTGTTATATTTGTGGGACATTAACATTAAAACAGTATAAAAGGAAGTTGACTTCTCATGTGAAAAAGCTTTATGAATTATACTTCGCATGCAAAGTTGGTGATCAGGACAAGCACTGGGCGCCTCATATCTTCTGTGTGAGATGTACAAGCTCGTTATCTGCATAGTTCAAAGGCACCGGTCCTGGTCTGGGATTCGGTGTCCCAATGGTATGGAGAGAGCCGCTGGACCATTCAAGTGATTGTTATTTCTGCTTAACGAACATCACAGGTTTGAATCTTTTATTTTTCTGAATATACGTCAAATTTGGTGTTTTTAGCACATTTTAGCATATCCTGCTATCTTAAGTAGTCAACAATGTCTATTGTCTCACATTACAGGTTGCAACAGAAAAGGGGAAAAAGGCTATAGTCTACCCAAATCTTCGTTCTGCTATGCGTCCTGTGGAACATTCTACAGATATACCCATCCCTCGTCCTCCAGCTGAAATGCCGACCGATAACACAGACTCTGACAAATCGGAATCAGAGGGCGAATGCAGGAATATTTCTCAATGAAGAACAATCTTTGTTATTGCATTGATATACATGGTCTGTTCGATGCTCTGGGTTTGTGCTATGAACCGAATCAGTGGAGATTGTTCATTGATGCATCTCTGTACAGTGTTAAGGGTGTACTGCTACACAATGGAAACACAATGCCTTCTGTTCCGATCGCTCATTCAGCCGTCTTGAGAGAAACGTATGACATTGTTGCTTTTATTTTGGACTGTATAAAATACAATGAACATGAATGGCTTATCTGCGCAGATTTGAAGGTTGTGGCTATTCTCAATGGATTGCAAACTGGCTATACGAAATACATGTGTTTCCTATGTAAGTGGGATAGCCGAGCAAGGTCTGAACACTACACACGCTCAGTATGGCCGCCGCGAGACAATTCCTCACCTGGATCTCACAATGTTATTCACGAACCACCAGTACGAAAGGAAAAGGTTATCTTGCCGCCACTTCACATAAAACTAGGACTAGACGAACACTTTGAAGCGGTGATGGATGAGGTTGAGTTGGCAGCCTGGCGTGCATTCAAAAACGTGTGCAGCGGTCTACTAGGAAAGACTAAATACGACAACTATGCTGCACTTGTGGATCAACTTATCAACTCATACCAACGTCTCGGATGTAAGATGTCATTGAAAATTCATTTTTTGCATTCACATCTCTCATTCTTCCGGAAAACGCATCTGCTGTTAGCGACGAACACGGGGAGAGATTCCACCAGGATATAGCCACAATGGAGAGCCGATACAAAGGGAAGTGGAGTCCTGCTATGCTGGCCGATTTCTGCTGGAATTTAAAGCGTGACCAACCAGAAGCATCACACAAACGCCAGCATAAATACAAATAATGAGTTGAAAACAGTATAATACGAGAGTTTTATGTTAATTTTGTGGATACATGTTGAAGTATAGCAATAATTAAACTTTTCCATATGATAAAGCCTATTTGTTTATCAATATATTCTTATTTTTTGGTATGAAGATTTTAAGCAGTCATTACAAGAAAACGTGACGTGATAGAAAAAAACTATTTTCAGATTTGGAATCAGCACACTCAAAATATTAAGAATGACCGAATGTTATTCCCGTTTTTTTTCTGAACCGAAAATTTGTTGTACAGTGTAATTTAAGTTTAATACGTGTTTTAACTATTAATAATACATATTTACTTATTTATTATTAATTAATAACAACCAGTTGTTTATTTTTAATAAGAGCCCAGTAAAGCCTAAAGCTGAAGGGCCAAATTAAATAAAATAAATAGTCGAGCTTCACAATTATTCATGTCATTGTAAATTGAAACGAATGCATTTATTTTATTATTAATGAAGGTTCTTCAATACAAAAAATTTAAAAAATCACGAGAAAAGGAAACGCGAAGAATGTTAAGAGAAGAGGAAGGATTGAGTTGTGTATTGTTGAAGGTAAGGGGATATTCATGTGGAACAGTGTGACGAGTAGACAGGTGGAAAAACTGAGTTTCTGAGGCATTGAAAGCTACAAGGTTTTCTCTGCCCCAATCAGAAATGGCAGAAAGATTAGAGGTCAGGTATACCATAGCCGTCTCATGAGAAGCATGGAGTGACTATTCAGAAACCCGCTTTGTGAGGCGGGTGGAGAAATGAAGAGTGGAATCATCGGCAGAAAAGTGGATAGGACAGGAAGTGTGACTTAATAGATCACTGATAAATAAAAGGAAAAGAGTTAGTGACAGGACAAAACCCCGAGGAACACCACTATTGATAGCTTTAGGACAACCGCAGCCATCGACAACCGCAGCTATAGGAAATCAGAGATGAAGGCACAGATAGAAGGATAGAACCTGAAGGAGGGCAGTTTCGAAATTAAAGATTTGTGCCACACTCTATCAAAAGCGTTTTATATGTCTAGCGCAACAGCAAAAGTTTCACCGAAATCCCGAAAGGGGAATGAGCAAGAGTCAGAGAGATAAACAAGAAGATCGCCAGTAGAGCGTCCTTTGCGGAACCAATACTGACGATCTGAAAGATGATTGCAAGAAGAGAGGTGTTTAAGAATCTTCATATTAAGGATAGACTCAAAAACTTTAGAAAGACAAGAATCAAAGCAATTGGACGATAATTGGAGGGTTGAGAGTAGTTATCCTTTTTTGGGAGAGTCTGAATGAAAGCGAACTTCCAGCAGAAAGGAAAAGTAAAGTACCAGATGAAAGGCAAAGACAAAAGAGTTTGCCGAGACAGGGTGTCAGCATAGAAGCGCAGTTCTTGAGAACAACAGGAGGCACACCACCAGGATCGTACGTCTTCCTAGAGTTGAGCCCAGGTAAGGCAGAAAGAACATCTTTCATGATCTTTGGAATCGTCCAGGGTTGAATTGTAAGCGAAAGTTTGAGCGAAGAGTTCAGCTTTGTCAGAAGAAGAGGCGGCAACTAAGCCGTCGGAATGGAAAAGAGGAGGGAAAGAAGAGGAAGTAAAGTTGTTGGAGTGGTTCTTAGCTAGATACCAGAAAGAACGAGAAGAATTAGAATTTCATAGGTTTTTACATTTTTGTCAGATGAAGGAATTTTTGGCGAGTCGAAGAACAAATTTTGCACGATTCCGTGATGCGCTCAGCACACCCGGAAAGGCCCCAGCCACGGAATCAGCAATCATTCCATGGGAAATCAAAGAAGTACTGCCTAAGGGCCTTCCAATCAACAGCGCCAAAGTGCCAAAGGCGTCTCCTCTTCGGAGGACCCAAAGGCCGAATTGGAGTAATAGGACAGGAAACAAATATAAAATTGTGGTTGGAGGAGCCCAACGGAGAAAAAAGTTCGACAGAATAAAAAGAATGATGAGAAGTGAGAAATAAATCCAGAATGTTGGTCCTATCTCCAAGACAATCGGAAATACAAGTAGGGTGCTGTACAATTTGCTCTAGGTCATTCAGGATAGAAAAGTTGTAAGCTAGTTCACCATGGATGTTAGTAAAATGAGAAGAAAGCCAAAGGTGATGGTGAACATTGAAATCCAAAATGGGGATTTCAACAAACGGAGAGTGGGACAGAATGTATTCCACTTTGGAAGTGAGGTAGTCAAAGAATTTCTGATAGTCAGTAGAATTAGGGGAAAGGTAGACAGCGCAGATGTATTTAGTTCGAGAGTGGCATGTAAGTCGTAGCCAGAGGGCATAGAATTCAGAGGATTTGAGTTCGGGATACGAAATGAATGTGAAATGAAGTGGTTTGTTTTACTTTGCACCTTGGAGAATGAAAGTAAAAGATAATTTACCAATTTTTATATCCATTTGAAATAATACAGTACTGAAATTAATCTATAGTAACAATAAAATAAAGGAACAATACACTTAAGGTATATTTGACAGGTTGACTTAACTTCTGACTGACAAAAGAAAGAAAGAAAAAAGAAAAATTCAGATTTTTCCAGGTAAAAAGCAGGAAGCTCATTTCCCCACAATGTGAGAGTGAGTGCATCCAAAGGATAATCTTTTTTCTGAGGGTTCACAGGATAAGTGACCATTTCAATCCAACCCAGGAGCCAGCAAACAGGAGTGAACAAAACCCTCACCATCTGGTCTGAAATGAACATAAAATTTTTAATACACCGTGGTTATTTCAAAACTTTCCTTTTCATAGAGGATGGGAGTCATAATAAAACAAATGAAATTTGGTTAAGATACACGAATCTTCTCGCAAATATATGATCTTCAATTGTAAATACCATAAAAGAGAGATCTGATATGGACAAGGGAGAAACAAGAAAAGTAAATGATTGAGGGAGAAAATTCTGATTCCATGTAAAAATTTAACATTTCTTAAGAATGAACTATCTAAGTCTTTAGTCTTAACAAAATACAAAAATAAAATTGTGATCTGAACACCTTCTAACATCTATAAACTGTTTGTAATGAGGAGACCCTATCCATGTACAATATTTTAAATGTAGGCTAAATAGCATAATTTTGTTTAGGTTTGGAGGCTGCCTTGTTAACAGATTTTGCTTTGTACTACAGTATATCTTAAATAACGTTGAATTTAGGTGATTTGTTTCTTTGCAATTTCCATACTGAGAGCAATTTTGGTGACTGTTAGAGGCTAATTTAAAAATCTTTTGATAATAATAGGTTTGCATGTCCTTATGTTTACATTTTAAAGCTCCATCACAAAGACAGGCTTCTTCCTAGTAAGTAATGATTTCACAATCTTCAATCAATCTCTTTAATTCAGAGAGGTAAATTCCAATTTGCCAACTCTCCAACTCTAGCTCTCACCTTTTTGGCTGCAAGTATGCCAGTATCTTGACAGTTACTGAATATTGTAAGTGCTGAGATAAAATATTGAACTCAAAGTATGATTTATCTTAAGGTATGCTACTGCAAGTGCAGTATAACTTCTCAAAATGCCATAGATTTTTATATTTAGGGTGAGAATGGACAAAGACCTACGTTTCTATTTGTTATCATTAGTTTTATTTAATTTCACAATTAGACCCTATTGCTAACCATTCATCCCAGGCTCAAAAACGCTGTATCATGTTTATATGGTTTGCTTTTAAACCCATAACAAACATTCTGTTGTTTAACAATGCTTTTAATCTGAGATACAGATATTTTCTTAATCTGAGCTTCCAGTCACAACAGTGAGGTTAATGTAGAAATCCCTGGCTGGTTAACTTATCCTCCTGCTTAAATAAATGAAACATGCAAGGACCAGACTGTATTAGGCTTAGGCTAAGCATTCATCAAAGCAGTTAACTATTAAAAAATAGTTAAGAATCTATGATATTATTGAATTTTACAAGTTTCCTGACTGGTCCTAAGGTACCAAAATCCTGGTTACTATTTTTCAAATAGATCTAGGTATCAATCCTATAGGATCCTATTCTATATCATGTATGAAGTGGCATGAAGCTAGCATAGATTATGAGAAATCATTTCATAGGCTTAAATCTGGCCTTTAAATCACATTTAACTTGAGAAAATAATTTTAATGTCTTCCCCTTCGATTATGAAAACATAATTATTCGTCAGCCAGACTCCTTATTGAGCGGACGCATTCCCTGGGTTCTTTGATATTGTTTCTACTTTTGGATATTGCCGATAAATTTACTGTTGGAATGTTCTGATTTTCATATACTTGCGTTTATATTCACACTGTATAGTTAAGTAATTGAATATTAGTGGTTTTTAGCGATTTAGAAGTTTTCATAGCGTGCCGGCTTAATTTAATTTAAACTTATGACGGTTATAAACGTTAACTACTTTAACTTGTGCGATGCCGTCGCAGAAAGCGTCGTGTGTTAGGTGTGGGATTAATCGGTGGTATGCTGATTTTAAAGATTACAACGGCGGTCCTATGGCGATTACCGAGAGATCGGTTTGTTTCTTTTGTGAGTTAAGCGAAGAGATAGCTTATTTAAAACGTACTGTACGCGAGGTGACGGAAAGAGTTGCAACGCTTGATGAGTGCAGGAGTAGGTTTACAGTTGACGAAGGCCGAACCTATACTAACGTTGAAGATGTTAATAAGTTGAAGGGTGAGGTTAGGAACCTAGTTTCTAGTATAGGTAGCTTATCGGGAAGGTTAGACAAAGTTGAGGAAGGGGTTAAGGTTGGTCCGAGATTAGTAGACGGGGAGGGATTTAGAGTAGTTAAGGGTGGGGCTAGGCCACGTACGTTAGGTGATATGAATCCCCCCTCTATCGAGGTTTCGAACCCTTTCGCCCAGTTGGATAGGGATGTGAACGAAGGGGAAACGATTTTAATTGGGGACTCCTTAGTGCGTCATATGGATAAAGAGTTCGTTGAACGGAATCCAACCAACAGGAGGAGGGTCTGTCTACCAGGGGCTAGGGTTGACAGAATTAGAGACTAGTAAATAGGATTGATGTTGCCTCCCGTCACTCGATGTTGGTGACGATGGTAGGGGGCAACGACTCGTATAGGCCCGATACGAGAGTGCCTGACCTTTTGGAGAGATATAGGGGGTTAATTACGTCCCTGGAGGCAAGGTCAGATATGTCTTTAGTTCTAGGTATTACCCCTAGGCACTGTTTAGGTCTTAGGATTACGTTAAAAACAATATTTTTGAACAGTAAGTTAAAGGAGATTTGTGCTCAGAAAAATGTACCCTTCGTAAAGCTTTGGTAAGAATTTAGTGATCCTAGCCTTTTTATAAAAGATGGGTTGCATTTCAGTGAAATAGGGAATGCTAGGGTTGGTAGGTTAATCGATAAGAACGTTCAAAAGCTGTATAGTGTATAGGTCGAAGCCATCTTTAAACGTTGTGGGTCCGGGAAACGCCGGCCCGACGTGAAAAATAGTTTAAAACGCCGATCTGTGGTAAAAAATAATTTAATCGTCTTTTATTGTAACGCGCGTAGTATTAGAAATAAATTGAACGAATTTAAGGCGATAATTTATTCCGGGAACTACGATATAGTTGCTATAACCGAAACGTGGTTAAATACCGTAACTCGGGACTTGTTGGGGGAACTTCATATAGCGGGTTTTAAACCTTTTACTAATGATAGGTTACATAGGATTGGTGGCGGCGTTTTGTTTTACATTCGTAATTCCCTTATGGCTATCGAGGTTAAGATAGATTTTCCGGCAGCAATTAATGCGATATGCGTTGCGTTGAAGTTAGGGTGCGTAGTATTAGCTTTAATTTTGTTGTTGTTCATAGACCTCCCGTTCAACCCTTCGATACCGATACTAGATTTTACACTTCTTAGTAACTTTATTAATAATCGGAATAGTATAGTTGTCGGAGACTTTAACTGCCCTAACGTTAATTACGAGACTTTCACTGGTAATGATTTAGGGTTTGAGACTGATTGAGTTCATGGAAGATAATTTTTACGACAGATGGTTACCGAACCAACGCGCGGTGACAATATTTTAGACGTGGTGATGACGAACGACGAAAATATAGTCGAAGGTTTGGAAGTAGGTGAGAGTTTGGGATGTAGTGATCACCAAATTATTAGGTTTAAGCTATTGATAGAAAACAGTAAGGATATTAACGTAATAGAAGTCCCTGATTTTCGTAGGGCTAATTTTGATAGTTTTGCGGACAGGATGAGAGTAGTGGACTGGGATAATTTATTTATGGGTAATGACGCAGACTTTCATTGGGAGGCGTTTAAAGAAAGTTTTTTGAATATCGAAAGGGAGTTTATTCCGCGTAGGCTCAAGCGCGCTAGTAATCATGGTAGGCCCAAGTGGTGGACAAGGGAAATAGGTGAGTTCATAAACGAGCGTAATAGAGCGTATAGGCTTAATAAGCGCAATGGCACGGTAGCTAACTTTAATAGATATATCAAGCTTAGACGTCAGGTTAAAAGATCTGTTAGGAATGTTAGCGTAATTTTGAGATACTTGTAGCTGCGGATAGTAAACATAATCCGAAAAACTTTTTTGACTAGTTCAATAATCGTAAGCCGATAAAAGATAACATAGGCCCTCTAGTGGACGCTAACGGCGTTTTGGCTTCCGACGCTCAGGCGATAACAGATATTTTTGAACTTTTTTGCGACAGTTTTTACTGTAGAAGACTTAAATAATGTCCCCGACGTGGACGATATCGTTCCATTTAGTCGCGAGACTATTTTGAATGAAATCACTGTTTACGAGGGTGAGATTGCGCATTATATCGATAAGCTAAAAGTTAGTAAGGCTCCAGGCCCTGACGCGCTTCATCCTAGACATTTGAAAGATTTGAAAGACGTTATCTTAGGTCCCTTAACAAAAATTGTTAATAAGTCGCTGGAAGCGGGGATTATTCCTGAAGACTTCGAATTAGCTAATGTTACGCCCATTTTTAAAAAAGGCGAGCGCACAGTAGCTAGCAATTATAGGCCTATTAGCTTAACGTCAATTGTCGGTAAACTTTTGGAATCCGTAGTTAGGGATCATGTCGTCGATCACTTAGAAAGTCGCGATTTGATTAATAGTAGTCAGCATGGGTTTTGACGCCATAAATCTTGTTTAACTAATTTGTTGGAGTTTTATAACGAAATAGTGCGCGAATACGATAGGCATAGAGCGTTCGATACAGTTCCGCATAGAAGATTAATTGCGAAGGTTAAAGCGCACGGTATACGTGGTCCGGTTGCTAACTGGTTAGAGGAATGGCTTTGTGCTAGGAAACAGAGGGTCGTTGTTAATGGTAGGGAATCGGGGTGGTTGGATGTAGGAAACGGTGTCCCTCAGGGTTCAATGTTAGGCCCATTGCTATTCGTAATTTACATTAACGACATAGATGTAGGCTTGACCAGTAATCGCGGACGATACTAAAATAGGTGATAAAGTTCTTAACGTGGACGATAGAAATAGGCTTCAAGACGATGTAAATAGGATTATAGAATGGACGGATAAGTGGCAGATGCAATTTAACGTAGACAAATGTAAAGTTTTGCATATAGGTTCTCGTAACAACAATTACACGTACACGATGGATGATAGAGAGTTAGCGAGCGTTGACGAGGAAGTAGATTTAGGCGTACGCGTACCTAAGGATTTAAAAGTTAGGAACCAGTGCCTGGAGTCTTGCGCAAAAGCTAATAGGATGTTAGGCTTCATAGAGCGTAATTTCGAATTTAAATCGAAGAATATTATATTGCCCCTTTACAAGTCTCTACTCAGGTCTCACTTAGAATACAGTATGCCGTTCAGTTTTGGTGCCCGTATTTGCGTGAGTATATTGACAGGTTAGAAAGGGTTCAGCGACGAAGATAGGATTAAAGAGTTAGACTTGCATTCACTCAAAACTAGGAGATTAAGGGGGGAGCTTATTAAAGTTTTCAAAATCGTTAATAAAATCGATAACGTAAATTTTCACAAATTGTTCATTTTCGATAATAGCAATACTTGTAATAACGGATTTAAATTACGTGGCAGACGTTTCATTACTAACATCGCTAAAAACTTTACGTGGAGCTTTTCCGAAATTTGCACTGTTTCCAATTTTTTTTAAATAGGATATTTAATGTAGATTTTTACGTTGATTTAAAAAATGCAAGTCTTCTTTTGGAGAAATGAGCGGTTCAAAAGTTATCTTTGTTATTGTAATTTTGTATTAGGTCAAAAACTATAACAATACAACTGAAAACTAATACAAGAGTTATTGTGTTCTTTAGTAATATTGGCTTATATCACTAAGTATTTGTGTGAATAGATTTCGATCGTTATTTTTCTGTCGCCACATGAATTCGCGCAAGTAGGTATAAATTATTTGCCGGTGAGTCCCTTGACTGTCTCTTATTCCTTCGTTTGGCCTTATTCCACATAGATTCAACGCCTTGTTTTAGGTTCGGTTACGTTAAGTTATGTTAGGTTCGGTTAGGTTAATTTATGTTAGGTTCGGTTAGGTTAAGTTATGTTAAGTTCGGTTAGGTTAAGTTGTTAGGTTCGGTTAGGTTAAGGTGTTAGGTTAAGTTATGTTAGGTTCGGTTAGGTTAAGTTATGTTAGGTTCGGTTAGGTTAAGTTGTTAGGTTAGGTTAGGTTACTTACCTCTCTTAAATAGTTGCTGAAGTCTACAACTGTGTTGTGGCCAATGTGCAAAAGATTTTTCTACAGTAACTATAGGTAAACTAGTACACCATGTAACTTTTAAAATAGTCGTGGCCAAAAAATCAGCAAACTTTGAAAATTTTCCATTTATTTCAATTCTAAGGTTTTTTATCGGTTACAACTTGTTTTTAAGTAATTTAAACGTATGAAATTTTGATTTTAAACATGGAAATTTATATAATATGCAAATATTAATAAATATTTGATCAAAATTTTAATGTTTTGTCTTTTTTTGTATATACCTGGAAAACTCCAAAATGTGAAGCAACAAATTGTTTCACATTCTTTTATAATTTTAGCATAAATTTAATAAGTTTATCAAATTTTCTGCCTATTTAAGATTATTTTTTGTTCACGATTAAAATTTCACCACTTGGAGGAGCCACTTCTGCTTTTAAAATTGTTCTTTATTAGACTCACGTGTTCAGTGTTTTCACAGATTTATTGGAGTGAGGGTGTGGTGCTGTGAAAGTCTGTCACCCAAAAAGAAGAGCAATAGTGGCAGAAAACGTGTCACAAGTGTGCGAGATGACAGCATTTTGATGAGAGAGTCAAAGAAAAACCGGAGAATTACAAGCCACAAATTGAAAATGGTCATGGCGGATCGTGGAGTGAGTGTGAGCGCTCGAACTGTTCGTCGTAGATTATATGAAGGAGGAATGCCAGCACGACGTCCAAGGAAAAAACAAAAGTTGACACCAGCAATGTCGAAAAAACGGTTGCAATGGGCTAAAACATACAAAGAATGGAGTGAACAACATTGGGAAAAGGTTAGTTGATATTTTGTTATTTGCAACCATTCATCCAGTAATATGTAGATTTAATAGATTGAAAATGTGTATAAAGAGTGTTTTTTGTGTTTTGTTCTAGGTCATTTTTAGCGATGAATCTATCATTCAGTGCACTGACGAGGAGTCTCAGTATGTTCGCAGACGACCCGGAGAAGCTTTCAAGAAGGAGTGTGTGTATCAAAAGGTCAACCACCCAACGCAGATCATGGTATGGAGCGTCATGTACATTTATGGCACTGGTCGACGCATATTGTAGATGGCGTCATGAGACAAGGGCAATACAAAGTTATACTAGAATCTCGTCTTCTACCTCAGTTGCGTGAATGGGCAATTAAGCAAGGTAGTGAGGGCATCGGAAACCTTATTTTTATGCATGATCGAGCTCCATGCCACAAAGGTAAGCAAGTGACGCAGTTTTTGCAAGCCAATGGCATTCAAACACTTCCATGGCCAGGAAACAGTCCAGATATGAATCCATTTGAAAATCTTTGGGCAATTCTAAAGCACGAGATGAAGAAGGAGACTATAACAAATAAACAACAACTAGTAGAAACATTAATTCGTGTGAGGAACCACAGTGACAACATATCTAAATCATGCAGATCTCTTATTCATTCCATGCCAAATCGAGTAAAGTCATTAATATCAGCCAAAGGATGGTTCACAAAGTACTAGTAATATTATAATCTATTAAAATTAATTTTAAATGTCTTGTGTATAAATGTATAAGTAAAAAAATAAAATACTAGAAACAGATATATTGTATATCTGAACCAAATTAAAAAAATAGAGTAAAAACAAAAGTTTGCTAGTACACAATGTAACTTTTAAAATAGTAACTACTAGCGGAGCGACCCGGCGTTGCCGGGGTGGATGTTGAACGCTATATATATATACTGTATATATATATATACACCCGATCAGGTAAACTGAATGCCCGGTTAGGTTAATTGAATGCCCAGTTAGGTCAACTGAATGCCAGATTAGGTTAATTAAATGGCCGGTTAGGTCAACTGAATGCCCGATTAGATTAATTGAATGCCCGGGTACGTTAATTGAATGCCCGGTTAGGTTAATTGTACACCTTTGACGATTGGTTAGGTTAAGTCATGATATTTTCGTTAAAGCCAAAGAAAATATCACGAATTAACCTAACCAATCGTCAAGGGCGTACAGATGACCTAACCTGGCATTCAATGAACGTAACTGGGTATTCAATAATTTTACCATACGTTACGAAATGATCTTGATGACGTCATTTAATGTTTTAAAATTAATTATTTAATTTATTAACACCCACGTGCACAACCTCGGGACCTAATCAATAAGTGTGTGAAGTTTCATGTTTGTAACTGCTTCCATTTTGGAGTTATGGCTGATGGCTGGAACACACACACACACACACACACACACACAGACGTCTTTTTATTATTATTATTATTATTATAGATAAACAATAGACTGGTACAAATTTATAACCGAAAGACTTCCGAAAATCAAAAAATTTTGATAAAAAAAAGAGGAAAATTGGTTTTGTAGGCCTAGGGGGTCGGAAATTTTCATAAAATGGAAAATAATTGCTATTTTCTCACTTATAGCGACAGGCATAATGATATTAGGATACCTAATAGAAATTTTGTAATATTTTAAAGTGGGGAAAATAAATAATTTTCTAAAAATGAACTTCAACTATAAAAGCGCATCTAATCAGATAACTTAGCGTATTTCTATGACAATTAAAAAATAGAATGATAAATCAATATCCTATCAAATTGTTTGTGTATACGTCAAATTATTTGTACAAAAGCCACAGTAATAAAACGCACAAAAGTCACGGTAAATAATTTCGAGTGTGGCTCGTTTAACTTTAAACTCGTGTTTATTTAAATTGCCCGTTTTAATTATGTAATTTTTTGTATTGAATCGATAAAGAAATCTTTTGATCGAGAATGTTAAAAACTATAACAAATATCAAATATTCAGTATAAAAATCATTGAATTTAAAATGCATGTTTGTTTATAGTTGTTTTGGCAAAAAGTTCATTATGAGATTTTTAAAAATATATACTTTTTTTAAATTGAATCGATAAATAAATCTTTTGTGAATCGAATGATATTAAATGTTTAGTAAATATTGACTTATTTGTGCCAAAATTATGATTAAAAAATGAAAAATTAAAAAAATGCGTGTACAGACATGGGAATAACTGTACCCCTAAAAGGGGGGAAGGATTATGTTAGGGAATTTTTTTTAGCATGGCCACTGCACAATAAAAAAGATGCATCGAATGGGAAAACCGCATTGTTCTACACCAATTGTAGCGACTGTAGGTGTGCGCAAAAAAAATGTTACATATATATATATCTATCTATATGATGTAAACATTGTGTATTTACCTATTGAGGTATTTAATTTATTTTAATTGTGATAAAATTAAATTATTTTAATTTTTTATTGATGCAATTTTCATTTGTCTTAAGGTTTAATTTTAATGGTTTTATATTGTATTGATGTAATTTTCACTTTTTCTTTTTGTTTAAGGTTTTAAGACTTAATTCACTGATGATGACAAAACATTTGTCGAAACGTCTGAAGTACAAAAAATAAGTGAAAATGTTTGCCGTTGTGTTGGTCCTTCTGTCATCTATCTATATAGTATATATATAAGGCTCATTTCTGAAATAATATATTAGACTAGCAAAAGATCGGCGGTACGCGCCGATTTTGCTAGATCTGCAGTGCTTGGACTTCGACCCAAACCGAATTGTGGGCCTACGGCGTATTTTATTTGAACATCAATAGCCCTTTATCTGATATCGTTCCTATTTCTCTCACCTTCGGCCTCAGTAATTGGGGTGCCTGCGGCCCTCCAATTACTGGCAAACCAATTATTTGGTCATAAAACTACAGAAAAGAACGCAGCCATGAAATCTAAAACTTCACAAATCTTGATACGATGAACTCGGATGTGAAGCTCAAGATTTTCATGACTGCGTTTATTTTCTATAGTTTTATGACCAAATAATTGAACCGACAGTAATTGGGGGGTCGCAGGGCCTAGTTACTGGGGGTTTAATTATTTGGTCAATAAAACTATAGTCATGAAAAATTACGCTTCAAAAATATTGACACAATGTGAAGCTCAAGATTTTCATTGCTGCGTTCTTTTCTATAGTTTTATCGCGGTGCTGGGGCCCTCGGGCCCAGTATTGGTGGTGGTGGGGAGGGGGGCTGCTCACACATATATTTTCGTTCATTAATCATCACCCCCATCCACCATACGAAGTTTGGTCGAAATCGGTTCAGAAACGTAAAAGTTATTTCTGCGGACAGACATGCAGACACATTTTGCTAAATTATAACAGAAATGAAACGGAGCGACCCGGCGTTGCCGGGGTGGATGTTGAACGCTATATATATATATATATATATATGTGCACGGTTAGGTAAACTAAATGCCCGGTTAGGTTAATTGAATGCCCAGTTAGGTCAACTGCATGCCCGATTAGGTTAATTAAATGGCCGGTTAGGTCACCTGAAGCCGATTAGATTAATTGAAAACCCGGGTACGTTAATTGAATGCCCGGTTAGGTTAATTATACACCCTTGACGATTGGTTAGGTTAAGTCATGATATTTCGTTAAAGCCAACGAAAATATCACGACTTAACCTAACCAATCGTCAAGGGCGTACAGAGGACTAACCTGGCATTCAATGAACCTAACCGTAGTATTCAATAATTTTATCATAGGTTTCGTAATGATCTTGATGACGTCATTTAATGTTTTAAAATTAATTATTTAATATTAACACCCACGTGCACAACCTCGGGACCTAATCAATATGTGTGTGAAGTTTCATGTTTGTAACTGCTTCCATTTTGGAGTTATGGCTGATGGCTGGAACGACACACACACACACACACACACACACACAAACACACACACACACACACACACGTCTTTTTATTATTATTATTATTATTATTATAGATAAACAATAGACTGGTACAAATTTATAACCGAAAGACTTCGAAAATCAGCAATTTTGATAAAGAAAAAAGGGAAATTGGTTTTGTAGGCCTAGGGGGTCCGAAATTTTCATAAAATGGAAAATAATTGCTATTTCTTACTTACAGCGACAGGTTAATGATATTAGGATACCTAATAGAAATTTTGTAATATTTTAACGTGGGGAAAATAAATAATTTTCTAAAAATGATCTTCAACTATAAAAGCGCATCTATTCAGATAACTTAAACGTATTTCTATGACAAACTAAAAAATAGAATGATAAATCAATATCCTATCAAATGTTTTGTGTATACGTCAAATTATTTGTACAAAAGCCACAGTAATAAAACGCACAAAAGTCACGGTAAATAATTTCGAGTGTGCTCGTTTAACTTTAAATTCGTGTTTATTAAATTGCCCGTTTTAATTATGTAATTTTTTGTATTGAATCGATAAAGAAATCTTTTGTGAATCGAAAAATGTTAAAATTATAATAAATATCAAAATATTTTGTATAAAAATCATTGAAATTTTAAAATGCAGTTTGTTTATAGTTTTTGGCAAAAAGTTCGTTATGAATTTTAAAAATATATACTTTTTTAAATTGAATCGATAAATAAATCTTTGTGAATCGAATGATATAAATGTTTAGTAAATATTGACTTATTTGTGCCAAAATTATGATTAAAAATGAAAAATTAAAAGAATGCGTGTACAGACATGGGAAGAACTGTACCCCTAAAAGGGGGGAAGGAATTATGTTAGGGAATTTTTTAGCATGGGCAACTGCACAATAAGAAGACGCATCGAATGGTGAAAACTGCATTGTTCTACACCAATTGTAGCGACCTGTAGGTGTGTGCGCAAAAAAATTGTTACATATATATATATATATCTATATATGTACTGTATATATATAAGGGTTCATTTCTGAAATAGTATATTAGACTAGCAAAGATCGGCGTTACACGCCGATTTTGCTAGATCTGCAGTGCTTCGACTCAAACCGAATTGTGGGCCTACGGCGTATTTTATTTTGAACATCAATAGCCCTTTATCTGGATATCGTTCCTATTCTCTCACCTTCGGCCTCAGTAATTGGGGTGCCTGCGGCCTCCAATTACTGGCAAACAATTATTTGGTCAATAAAACTACAGAAAAGAACGCAGCCATGAAAATCTAAAACTTCACAAATCTTGATACGATGAACTCGGATGTGAAGCTCAAGATTTTCATGACTGCGTTATTTTCTATAGTTTTATTGACCAAATAATTGAACCGACAGTAATTGGGGGGTCGCAGGGCCCTAGTTACTGGGGGTTTAATTATTTGGTCAATAAAACTATAGTCATGAAAATCTTACGCTTCAAAAATATTGACACAATGTGAAGCTCAAGATTTTCATTGCTGCGTTCTTTTCTATAGTTTTATCGCGGTGCTGGGGGCCCTCGGGCCCAGTAATTGGTGGTGGTGGGGAGGGGGGCTGCTCACACATATATTTTCGTTCATTAATCATCACCCCCATCCACCATACGAAGTTTGGTCGAAATCGGTTCAGAAACGTAAAAGTTATTTCTGCGGACAGACATGCAGACACATTTTTGCTAAATTATAACAGAAATGAAACGGAGCGACCCGGCGTTGCCGGGGTGGATGTTGAACGCTATATATATATATATATATATGTGCACGGTTAGGTAAACTAAATGCCCGGTTAGGTTAATTGAATGCCCAGTTAGGTCAACTGCATGCCCGATTAGGTTAATTAAATGGCCGGTTAGGTCACCTGAATGCCCGATTAGATTAATTGAAAACCCGGGTACGTTAATTGAATGCCCGGTTAGGTTAATTATACACCCTTGACGATTGGTTAGGTTAAGTCATGATATTTTCGTTAAAGCCAACGAAAATATCACGATTAACCTAACCAATCGTCAAGGGCGTACAGAGGACCTAACCTGGCATTCAATGAACCTAACCGAGTATTCAATAATTTTATCATAGGTTTCGTAATGATCTTGATGACGTCATTTAATGTTTTAAAATTAATTATTTAATTTATTAACACCCACGTGCACAACCTCGGGACCTAATCAATATGTGTGTGAAGTTTCATGTTTGTAACTGCTTCCATTTTGGAGTTATGGCTGATGGCTGGACACACACACACACACACACACACACACGTCTTTTTATTATTATTATTATTATTATTATAGATAAACAATAGACTGGTACAAATTTATAACCGAAAGACTTCCGAAAATCAGCAATTTTTGATAAAGAAAAAGGGAAAATTGGTTTTGTAGGCCTAGGGGGTCCGAAATTTTCATAAAATGGAAAATAATTGCTATTTTCTTACTTACAGCGACAGGTATAATGATATTAGGATACCTAATAGAAATTTTGTAATATTTTAACGTGGGGAAAATAAATAATTTTCTAAAAATGATCTTCAACTATAAAAGCGCATCTACTCAGATAACTTAACGTATTTCTATGACAACTAAAAAATAGAATGATAAATCAATATCCTATCAAATTGTTTGTGTATACGTCAAATTATTTGTACAAAAGCCACAGTAATAAAACGCACAAAAGTCACGGTAAATAATTTCGAGTGTGGCTCGTTTAACTTTAAATTCGTGTTTATTTAAATTGCCCGTTTTAATTATGTAATTTTTTGTATTGAATCGATAAAGAAATCTTTTGTGAATCGAAAAATGTTAAAATTATAATAAATATCAAAATATTTTGTATAAAAATCATTGAATTTTAAAATGCATGTTTGTTTATAGTTTTTGGCAAAAAGTTCGTTATGAATTTTAAAAATATATACTTTTTTAAATTGAATCGATAAATAAATCTTTTGTGAATCGAATGATATTAAATGTTTAGTAAATATTGACTTATTTTGTGCCAAAATTATGATTAAAAATGAAAAATTAAAAGAATGCGTGTACAGACATGAGAAGAACTGTACCCCTAAAAGGGGGGAAGGAATTATGTTAGGGAATTTTTTTAGCATGGGCACTGCACAATAAGAAGACGCATCGAATGGTGAAAACTGCATTGTTCTACACCAATTGTAGCGACCTGTAGGTGTGCGCAAAAAAATTGTTACATATATATATATATATCTATATATGTACTGTATATATATAAGGGTTCATTTCTGAAATAGTATATTAGACTAGCAAAGATCGGCGTTACACGCCGATTTTGCTAGATCTGCAGTGCTTTCGACTCAAACCGAATTGTGGGCCTACGGCGTATTTTATTTTGAACATCAATAGCCCTTTATCTGGATATCGTTCCTATTCCTCTCACCTTGGGCCTCAGTAATTGGGGTGCCTGCGGCCCTCCAATTACTGGCGAACTAATTATTTGGTCAATAAAACTACAGAAAAGAACGCAGCCATGAAAATCTAAAACTTCACAAATCTTGATACGATGAACTCGGATGTGAAGCTCAAGATTTTCATGACGGCGTTCTTTTCTATAGTTTTATTGACCAAATAATTGAACCGACAGTAATTGGGGGTTCGCAGGCCCCCAATTACTGGGGGTTCAATTATTTGGTCAATAAAACTATAGTCATGAAAATCTTAAGGTTCAAAAATATTGACACAATGTGAAGCTCAAGATTTTCATTGCTGCGTTCTTTTCTATAGTTTTATCGCGATGCTGGGGGCCCTTGGGCCCAGTAATTGGTGGTGGTGAGGGGGAGGGGCTGTTCACACATATATTTTCGTTCATTACTCATCATCCCCATCCACCATACGAAGTTTGGTCGAAATCGGTTCAGAAACGTAAAAGTTATTTCTGCGGACAGACAGGCAGACACATTTTTGCTAAATTATAATAGTAATGAAGCGGAGCGACCCGGCGTTGCCGGGATGGATGTTGAACGCTATATATATATATATATATATGCCCGGTTAGGTAAACTGAATGCCCGGTTAGGTTAATTGAATGCCCAGTTAGGTCAACTGAATGACCGATTAGGTTAATTAAATGGCCGGTTATGTCAACTGAATGCCCGATTAGATTAATTGAATACCCGGGTACGTTAATTGAATGCCCGGTTAGGTTAATTGTACACCCTTGACGATTGGTTAGGTTAAGTCATGATATTTTCGTTAAAGCCAACGAAAATATCACGAATTAACCTAACCAGTCGTCAAGGGCGTACAGATGACCTAACCTGGCATTCATTGAACCTAACCGGGTATTCAATAATTTTACCATAGGTTTCGTAATGATCTTGATGACGTCATTTAATGTTTTAAAATTAATTATTTAATTTATTAACACCCACGTGCACAACCTCGGACCTCTTCAATATGTGTGTGAAGTTTCATGTTTGTAACTGCTTCCATTTTGGAGTTATGGCTGATGGCTGGAACACACACACACACACACACACACACGTCTTTTTATTATTATTATTATTATTATTATAGATAAACAATAGACTGGTACAAATTTATAACCGAAAGACTTCCGAAAATCAGCAATTTTTTATAAAGAAAAAGGGAAAATTGGTTTTGTAGTCCTAGGGGGTCCGAAATTTTCATAAAATGGAAAATAATTGCTATTTTCTTACTTACAGCGACAGGCATAATGATATTAGGATACCTAATAGAAATTTTGTAATATTTTAACGTGGGGAAAATAAATAATTTTCTAAAAATGAACTTCAACTATAAAAGCGCATCTATTCAGATAACTTAACGTATTTCTGACAACTAAAAAATAGAATGATAAATCAATATCCTATCAAATTGTTTGTGTATACGTCAAATTATTTGTACAAAAGCCACAGTAATAAAACGCACAAAAGTCACGGTAAATAATTTCGAGTGTGGCTCGTTTAACTTTAAATTCGTGTTTATTTAAATTGCCCGTTTTAATTATGTAATTTTTTGTATTGAATCGATAAAGAAATCGTTTGTGAATCGAAAAATGTTAAAACTATAACAAATATCAAAATATTTTGTATAAAAATCATTGAATTTTAAAAATGTATGTTTGTTTATAGTTTTTGGCAAAAAGTTCGTTATGAATTTTAAAAATATATACTTTTTTTAAATTGAATCGATAAATAAATCTTTTGTGAATCGAATGATATTAAATGTTTAGTAAATATTGACTTATTTTGTGCCAAAATTATGATTAAAAATGAAAAATTAAAAAAATGCGTGTACAGACATGGGAAGAACTGTACCCCTAAAAGGGGGGGAAGGAATTATGTTAGGGAATTTTTTTTAGCATGGGCACTGCACAATAAAAAGACGCATCGAATGCTGAAAACCACATTCTTCTACACCAATTATAGAGACCTGTAGGTGTGCGCAAAAAAATTGTTAAATATATATATTATATATCTATCTATATCAGGGGCGGGCAACCTTTTTAAGTGAGAGTGCCAAAATCGTCAAATCTTTGATGCAAAAGTTAATTTTTACCATTTTTTAGCAGAAAACATTAAGTTAAAATTAAAACTCAGCGAAGAATTTGGATATTTATTTATTTTAATTTTTTTTAAGGTGAGCCCGGGGAATCGCGTGCCGGAAAAAAGTCGTTGGCGTGCCACGTTTGGCACGCGTGCCAAGGGATGCCCACGCCTGATCTATATGATGTAAACATTGTGTATTTACCTATTGAGGTAATTTAATTTAATTTTAATTGTGATGAAATTTAAATTATTTTAATTTTTTATTGATGCAATTTTCATTTTGTCTTAAGGTTTTAATTTTAATGGTTTTAATATTGTATTGATGTAATTTTCACTTTTTACTTTTGTTTTAAGGTTTTAAGACTTAATTCACTGATGATGACAAAACATTTGTCGAAACGTCTGAAGTACAAAAAATAAGTGAAAATGTTTGCCGTTGTGTTGGTCCTTCTGTTCATCTATCTATATATGTATATATATAAGGCTTCATTTCTGAAATAATATATTAGACTAGCAAAAGATCGGCGGTACGCGCCGATTTTGCTAGATCTGCAGTGCTTGGACCTTCGACCCAAACCGAATTGTGGGCCTACGGCGTATTTTATTTTGAACATCAATAGCCCTTTATCTGGATATCGTTCCTATTTCTCTCACCTTCGGCCTCAGTAATTGGGGTGCCTGCGGCCCTCCAATTACTGGCGAACCAATTATTTGGTCAATAAAACTACAGAAAAGAACGCAGCCATGAAAATCTAAAACTTCACAAATCTTGATACGATGAACTCGGATGTGAAGCTCAAGATTTTCATGGCTGCGTTCTTTTCTATAGTTTTATTGACCAAATAATTGAACCGACAGTAATTGTGGGGTCGCAGGGCCCTAGTTACTGGGGGTTTAATTATTTGGTCAATAAAACTATAGTCATGAAAATCTTACGCTTCAAAAATATTGACACAATGTGAAGCTCAAGATTTTCATTGCTGCGTTCTTTTCTATAGTTTTATCGCGGTGCTGGGGGCCCTCGGGCCCAGTAATTGGTGGTGGTGGGGAGGGGGGCTGCTCACACATATATTTTCGTTCATTAATCATCACCCCTATCCACCATACGAAGTTTGGTCGAAATCGGTTCAGAAACGTAAAAGTTATTTCTGCGGACAGACAGGCAGACACATTTTTGCTAAATTATAACAGTAATGAAACGGAGCGACCCGGCGTTGCCGGGGTGGATGTTGAACGCTATATATATATATATGTGCACGGTTAGGTAAACTGAATGCCCGGTTAGGTTAATTGAATGCCCAGTTAGGTCAACTGCATGCCCGATTAGGTTAATTAAATGGCCGGTTAGGTCACCTGAATGCCCGATTAGATTAATTGAAAACCCGGGTACGTTAATTGAATGCCCGGTTAGGTTAATTGTACACCCTTGACGATTGGTTAGGTTAAGTCATGATATTTTCGTTAAAGCCAACGAAAATATTACGACTTTACCTAACCAATCGTCAAGGGCGTACAGAGGACCTAACCTGGCATTCAATGAACCTAACCGAGTATTCAATAATTTTATCATAGGTTTCGTAATGATCTTGATGACGTCATTTAATGTTTTAAAATTAATTATTTAATTTATTAACACCCACGTGCACAACCTCGGGACCTAATCAATATGTGTGTGAAGTTTCATGTTTGTAACTGCTTCCATTTTGGAGTTATGGCTGATGGCTGGAACACACACACACACACACACACACACACACGTCTTTTTATTATTATTATTATTATTATAGATAAACAATAGACTGGTACAAATTTATAACCGAAAGACTTTTGAAAATCAAAAATTTTTGATAAAGAAAAGGGGAAAATTGGTTTTGTAGGCCTTGGGGGTCCGAAATTTTCATAAAATGGAAAATAATTGCTATTTTCTTACTTACAGCGACAGGCATAATGATATTAGGATACCTAATAGAAATTTTGTAATATTTTAAAGTGGGGAAAATAAATAATTTTTGTAAAAATGATCTTCAACTATAAAAGCGCATCTAATCAGATAACAACGTATTTCTATGACAACTAAAAAATAGAATAAATCAATATCCTATCAAATTGTTTGTGTATACGTAAAATTATTTGTGCAAAAGCCACAGTAATAAAACGCACAAAAGTCACGGTAAATAATTTCGAGTGTGGCTCGTTTAACTTTAAACTCGTGTTTATTTAAATTGCCCGTTTTAATTATGTAATTTTTTGTATTGAATCGATAAAGAAATCGTTTGTGAATCGAAAAATGTTAAAATTATAACAAATATCAAAATATTTTGTATAAAAATCATTGAATTTTAAAAATGCATGTTTGTTTTTAGTTTTTGGCAAAAAGTGCGTTATGAATTTTAAAAATATATACTTTTTTTAAATTGAATCGGTAAATATATCTTTTGTGAATCGAATGATATTAAATGTTTAGTAAATATTGACTTATTTTGTGCCAAAATTATGATTAAAAATGAAAAATTAAAAAAATACGTGTACCCCTAAAAGGGGGGGAGGAATTATGTTAGGAAATTTTTTTAGCATGAGCACTGCACAATAAAAAGACGCATCGAATGCTGAAAACCGCATTGTTCTACACCAACTGTAGCGACCTGTAGGTGTGCGCAAAAAAACCGTTATATATATATATTATATATATATATATATATATATTATATAATATATATATATATATTATATATATATATATATAAGGCTTCATTTCTGAAATAGTATATTAGATACGTAAACTAGAACACCGTGTAACTTTTAAAAAAATAAGTTATGTTAGGTTATGTTAGGTTAAGTTGTTAAGTTCGGTTAGGTTAAGTTGTTTGGTTCGGTTAGGTTAAGTTGTTAGGTTAGGTTAAGTTAGGTTAGGTTCGGTTAGGTTAAGTTGTTAGGTTAGCTTAAGTTATGTTTGGTTCGGTTAGGTTAAGTTATGTTAGGTTCGGTTAGGTTGTTACGTTAGGTTAGGTTATTTACCTCTTAAGTAGTTGTTAAAGTCTACAACTGTGTTGTGGCCAATGTGCAAAAGATTTTTCTACAGTAACTATAAGTAAACTAGTACACCATGTAACTTTTAAAATAGTAACTATACGTAAACTAGAACACCGTGTAACTTTTAAAAAAATTATTTCTCCAAAAAAAGACTTGCATTTTTTAAATCAGCGTAATTGATAAATGGAATAATCTTCCCGCTTCCGTCGTGAACTCTACTAGTGTTATTATGTTTAAGAACCGTTTAGATAGGCATTTTAAGAATATTAACGTCGTTTAAAATAATAAAACAATTAGCAACAGGATATCTGGGGGTAATGGTCGAGGTTTGAGTCTGTTGATGATTAATGCCAGCTTGTGACATGCCAGCGTGTGATATGCCGGCAATAAACCTATATTAAAAAAAATAGACTAACACGAACTTAGATGTAGCTCGTAGCGTAAACTAACCCACTTTTTGTTATACTCTTCATACTTTTTTTTTGTTCTTTTCTTATCTTTTTACTTGCATGTCTGTAGTTTGAATGGTATGACTGTTTGAGTTAAGACTGTTCGCATGGTTTGCAAGCGTTCTTATTTTACTTCTTTTCGTCTTTCACCCCTTTTCTATTCTCTTCGACGATTTTTCCGACTTGTCCTGCAATGACCGGCGGATGATGATAGTGAGTCTTTCTCTTTCTTTTTCTGAATGAATGTTAACCCACGAATGATAGGTTTTGCTACTTACTTAACCCCTTATTCTCTTCTTTAACTCCCTATTCTCTTCTTTTAACCCCTACTCTCTTCTTTCTCTCGGGCTAACCTTAGAGTGGATCTTAGGGTCTTTGTTAGCCTTAGCTTCTGTAGATCTGTAAAAATCTTTTCACCCTTTATGATCTTGCACCCAAATTTAAGATTTTGTACAGAGAATGTACAAAAAAATTTTAAAATCTATTCAAAATATAAGATACATCAACTAAATATTTTCCAGGAAGATGTTTTAGAATTCATACTGTAAATCAGGAAGGATAACTCAACCACTAATTTTTTGTTTATAAATAGTATCAAAGATTAACCGTGATAATTGAAGATTCATTGCAAGTAACCTATCCATTCTTTATAAAAGTTCTTAACAGTGGTTGGTTGGTAGTCAAGTTAGTTATATATATCAGTTTGTAAAACAAAGTTAATGACTTTGCAAGATGAAGTTGGTACTGTAAACAACCATTTAGCCCATTTAGTACCAATTGGTTCAGTTTTCTGACTAGCACCATCCAGTTAGGCTACTCTTCGCCCAAAAGTAGAAAATTGAATATATGTAGAGTAACCTAACCTAACCTATAGGAACCTTTGAACATCTGTAACATATCACCCTTCAAACAATATCTCTAAAAATAAACATGTCTAATTCTTTTAAGCTTTCACTGTATTCCAATCTTCTTAAACCAGAGATCATATGGTTGCACTTCCCTGCACACCTTCAAGCATAGCTCTATCCTACCTATGTTTAGGAGACTAGGTTTGAAGATAGTATTTTAAATGAGACCTAACAAAAAAATAATATATTCTACGGATGACTTCCTCACTTTTGTAATTACCAATCCTCTTAATAATACTTAACATTTTATTTGGCTTATGTCTCGCCTCTAATCACTGTTTAGAAAATTTTAGGTCACTACTAACTATAATGTCTAGATCTTTTTTCCCCAACTGACATCCTCTATTCAGTTTCTCCTTGCATTTCATAACTAAAGTTTTAGCTATTTCTACCAAAATGGATGACTTTGCATTTTGAACATTGCATCCCATCTGCCATTTACTAGCCTGGGAAACTAATCTTATTTATGAAGATCTTTTTGCAGTTTACAAGAATTTTTTATATTTGTAACCGAGATAACTAGCTACTACATTCGTATCGTCCGAAAATTTAGATATACTGTTATCCAATTAGTTTTTAATTTATATAGAAGTTTCCTATGTGGAATCTAGTCAACTGTCTTACTAAAAAGTAAATAAATAGCATCCACATCATAGCCACTATCTAGTTGCTTAGTTAAAAACTCTAAAAATCGTAAGAGATTACATAGTTAAACAAGATCCTTCCTGACCTAAATTTACGCTGGGTACTTGACATAAGATTAAAATTATCCACATGCTCTTGAGTAATATCCATAATTCTTTCGAGTATCTTCTTTACCAGTAGTGATGTAGTTACAGGATGGTTGTCCTACACTTAAGACCAATGGCCAAATGTTGGACACATTAGGCTATTGGTCTTAAGTGTAGGACAACCTGAGGACTCACTTTGACCTACAGGATCAGATTCAGTAAACTTGTGATTGGCTGAATTCTAGCTGGGGGAGTTACACTCCATGTAGAGTGGAATTAAAAATTAAATACTTATTTAGGCTCCGCCCATAAATAGTGGCCGCTGACCTCTCTCTCTCTCTCTCTCTCTCTCTCTCTCTCTCTCTCACACACACACACACACACACACACACACACACACACACACATATATATATATATATATTATATATATTATATATATAATACCTAAACTTTGACTGCATTTACCGCAACAGTATAAGATCATCCAAATCCGCAAGGAAAAGAACTAAAACAATGTCACAACCACAACCAAGCGCTTTTCAAAGCAATAAACTAGTTAAAATGCCCAACAAGGTTAAAATCTTCCGTCGGTTGTTTTCCAAACACCAAGCCTTTTACATGGTGAGAACCACGTTTGAGGCTTTTTTTAGAGCGATTAAACCTTTTCCTAATTTTAATAATTTTGCATTTACGAAGATTTTAGATTATGTTCATTTTTGCAAAAAAATTTCTTTGGTGTCAGTTAAACGAGACCTTGATTCGAAGTTTGATAAACTATTCAGGGACAGTCCATGGTTTAAATTTAGCAATTTGGACTCTGAGGTCAATCTTACAAATGTACACCTTTCTGATTTGGAAAAGGCTGCCCTGGCGTTCGGATTTAAATTTTCCTTGACGGCGAATGCCAGTTGTTTGGTCAGCTTTTTAAGCTCGTTCGAGTACTTTGCCAAGAACTGTAAAGCTTCTAATCTTAATTTATTTACTCGGAACGGATTTCTTTTAAATGAAATCTTTCACTCTTTGGGTAAGGGCTCTAGGTTTCCCAAGATTTTGTTGGATGCCCTTTCCAGACTGAAGAATAACTCGATAAATAAAGACGTTTTATTCCTGAAAGTGCTTTTTGAGGTTACAAAGGGCTTTCTTCACTTTTGCCATAGCGGATTAAGTTGGTCTCCGCTATGCCAAATAAATTGTCTTCGTTTATCCGTCATCCTATTACAAAAGCCTCCAACAATTTTGGCGAGGTTTATGAAATCCTATGTGGAGGTTGCCCTCAAAAATACATCGGAGAGACAATTGATTTTCAGAGAAGGATTAATTCCCACAAACGTGACCTGAGATCGGATAATACTTATAGTAGCTTGGTTCAGCATAGGGAACTTCATAACCATATTTTTAACTTTCAGGATTCTAAACCTATTTTGAAGGTCAGGAACAGAACAGGAACAGAGAAAAATATACGAGGCATTTTATATTTTAGGAGAAAACACCATTTCAAATATTAAGCTGTCCTATAGTATGGATAGCTTTATTTTTAACATTTTAAAATATTGTAGGGCAATTTCGGGTCGTGACCAGCTGCCAGATGTAGAGGACTGATTTTTACTTAAAGATTTCTCACCTTGAATGTTTGAAATCTGAAAATAATTTTTTGCCTTCGCCAACTGCCAGACGTATGACAGCCACTATCTCTTTGTCGGTGATTATGCCTTAACACACTCATTTATACTCCAGCTCTTCCGCAGGACGGAAGTTTTTAACCTTGTTACGCATTTTAACTAGTTTATGGCTTTGAAAAGGGCTTGGTTGTGACCGGCCGAAATTAATTAGCCTTTTTTAACATTGTTTCAGTTCTTTTCCTTGCGGGTTTGGGTGATATTATATACATATATATATATATATATATATATATATATATATAAAATTTGTTTTATTTTCTTATCAGGCTACCCCTTGACACTCTCCCAACCCCTTATCTTATCACGCTTTTCTTAGCCGCTACCCTTCACCCCTTTTGAGAGATTGAATTTTTTTTTTCAGTTTTCTCCTCTTTTCCCCCTCTTTCCCCTACCCCCTTTCCTCTCTTTTCCCCTCCCCCACTACTCCCACTTCCCTCTTCCACACTACACCCACCCCATATCCTCGCACCATTTGCCATTATACTACTTCATCAGTAGGCGACTGAAAGTAAGTGAACTTTATTATAGGAAAAATATATTTCTGAAACTACGTACCTCATAATATAATACTAACATTAGGGCAGCTCATTACTTCATTACACTAGGTACATTACATGGACATCTATATATGGCCACTTGGATTTATCGTGGTTATCCAAGTGATGGAAATGCAAAACAGGCTACCTATTTAGAGTCAAAACCGCAACATTTGCGAATAACACTGTACAACAAATTTTCGGTTCAGAAAAAAACGAGAATAACATTCGGTCATTCTTAATATTTCGAGTGTGCTGATTCCAAATCTGAAAGTAGTTTTTTTTCTATCACGTCACGTTTTTTTGTAATGACTGCTTAAAATCTTCACACCAAAAAATAAGAATATATTGATAAATAGATAGGCTTTATCATATGGAACAGTTTAATTATTGCTATACTTCTACATATATGCACAAAATTAACATAAAACTCTCGTATTATACTGTTTTCAACTCATTATTTGTATTTATGCTGGCGTTTGTGTGATGCTTCTGGTTGGTCACGCTTTAAATTCCAGCAGAAATCGGCCAGCATAGCAGGACTCCACTTCCCTTTGTATCGGCTCTCCAGTGCGGCTATATCCTGGTGGAATCTCTCCCCGTGTTCGTCGCTAACAGCAGATGCGTTTTCCGGAAAGAATGAGAGATGTGAATGCAAAAAATGAATTTTCAATGACATCTTACATCCGAGACGTTGGTATGAGTTGGTAAGTTGATCCACAAGTGCAGCATAGTTGTCGTATTTAGTCGGTCCTAGTGGACCGCTGCACACGTTTTTGAATGCACGCCAGGCTGCCAACTCAACCTCATCCATCACCGCTTCAAAGTGTTCGTCTAGCATGAGTTGGCGAATTTAAGGACCGATGAATATGCCTTCTTTAATCTTAGCATCACTTATTTTGGGAATTTTTCCTCTAGATATTTGAAAGCAGGCTTATCCTGTTTCAACGCCTTTGCAAATTGTTTCATCAGCCCTAGTTTTATGTGAAGTGGCGGCAAGATAACCTTTTCCTTTCGTACTAGTGGTTCGTGAATAACATTGTGAGATCCAGTGAGGAATTGTCTCGCGGCGGCCATACTGAGCGTGTGTAGTGTTCAGACCTTGCTCGGCTATCCCACTTGCATAGGAAACACATGTATTTCGTATAGCCAGTTTGCAATCCATTGAGAATAGCCACAACCTTCAAATCTGCGCAAATAAGCCATTCATGTTCATTGTATTTTATACAGTCCAGAATAAAAGCAACAATGTCATACGTTTCTCTCAAGACGACTGAATGAGCGATCGGAACAGAAGGCATTTTGTTCCCATTGTGTAGCAGCACACCTTTAATACTGTACAGAGATGCATCAATGAACAATCTCCACTGATTCGGTTCATGGCACAAACCCAGAGCATCGAACAGACCATGTATATCAATGCAATAACAAAGATTGTTCTTCATTGTGAAATATTCCTTCAAATCCAAGGAGCGCTTTCGAAATGTTGTAATTCGTACGTCTTCCGCCAGCAGATTCCATTCTTGTAGACGTGAGGCCAGCAGTTCACTTTGTTGCTTGGTAAGTATTAAATCACGGATCAAATCATTGAGTTCAGGCTACGTGATGAGATGTTGTTCTTTCTTGGACTCGACTTGAGCTTCATAGCAGTCGCCGTCTGATTCCGATTTGTCAGAGTCTGTGTTATCGGTCGGCATTTCAGCTGGAGGACGAGGGATGGGTATATCTGTAGAATGTTCCACAGGACGCATAGCAGAAAGAAGATTTGGGTAGACGATAGCCTTTTTCCCTTTTCTGTTGCAACCTGTAATGTGAGACAATAGACATTATTGACTACTTAAGATAGCTTAATTGTGTAATACATTATGCAGACGTATATTCAGAAAAATAAAAGATTCAAACCTGTGATGTTCGTTAAGCAGAAATAGCAATCAGTTGAATGGTCCAGCGGCTCTCTCCATACCATTGGGACACCGAATCCCAGACCAGGACCGGTGCCTTTGAACTATGCAGATAACGAGCTTGTACATCTCACACAGAAGATATGAGGCGCCCAGTGCTTGTCCTGATCACCAATTTTGCATGCGAAGTATAATTCATAAAGCTTTTTCACATGAGAAGTCAACTTCCTTTTATACTGTTTTGACGTTAGTGTCCCACAAATATAACAAAAGCTGTCTCGCGAATTTTTGCACTCTGTAGGCATTGTTGCATAACATCAATAAAAACCTGTAAAATAAGAAAATGATAGATCAATTTGCAATTTCACACAATATAGACGTTGTCGGAGAAATATACATAATTTGATAATTGTTATTCAATAATGCTCACTTATAGCACCGATGTATGATAAAATATGGCTGACAATTTTGTTTTAAATGATTAATGAAAGAAATTTTTCATAAAATCAAAGTGGAAACAGAGAGCCGAACACCACCACCACAGCATATGCATGACTGAGTAAAATGTAAAAGATGCGTTCAGAGAACCAGTGGTTTTCAAAATGATACAATGAAATAGGGTCATTTTCATAAAATCGGCGGGTGATACAAATAAATGAGTGTTATTTTCGCAATCTACGCATATAATTAGCCATAAAAATTACGATCTCATTTCCGTTTTTTTTTCACTGTTGTACAGTGTAATTATTAATTTATTAAGTCTATTAATAAAACTAAAGCGCTACCATTGATAACCGCATTCTGAATCATATGCGGAGTTACATATGTAGAAACCAATAGGTAGATTGCGACCTGATTATTAGATTAAGAGTTTAGTTTCCACAGCCGAGAAATTCAAAAGAAAATTACAGCTTCACAGCCCCAAACTTTCTCAAAGAGGCCATAAACTTCCGATTAACCAATCCTGAGCTTTAATTGGCTTCAACGCTTAGAGAGCCCTCTGAAGGAGTGTAATCTGTCGATTATTTATCTATAAAGACCTCGTTGCAACAAGCCAGATCGTCGTGTTTATAAAGAGAGAGTTGTCGTAAGCACGGAAAATGATGAAAGAAATCATCGCAACTTATTATATACCAAAAAGGCGCCCATTTGAGAAGTTCAGGAACCCAGGTAAAGGCTGTCCCACGCCAGTTTCAGAAATGGAAAAGGGGAGCAGTGACGAACCCACTGTTCGTGATATATTCGGATTGACAATGGCTTCTATATGACGGGACTTTAATTTCGTCCTGCATTATGGAGTTATTGTCTGTCTTAATACTTTCAGTTGGACGAAGGACGTTAATAAAGTGACGAATCAACCAACCAATTCATTAAATTCTTATTACTTCAGAAACTTATGACCTACCCTTTAGTTTGAGAGGAAACCTTTTTATTTCACTTCATTGTGATCACAGACAAATAACATTTGTCTTTAAAGTTAATGTTCATAATTCGGAGTGTTTGGAGTGCGTTTGAGATTTTAAAAGAGCTAAATTTTGTGACATGAAACTGCAACTTTTGACCCATAATTGGGATGAGGCTCTATCGCACGACGATATTAATAGCACATGAACTTCCTTTTATAATTATTTTAAACGTTTAGAATCAAGTAATATTCCATTACGTAAAAAGAGACTGGCGAAGTCTGTTAAACGTAAATGGTGGAATGCTGAAATTAAAAGTAGTTTAACGTTAAAAAGGAACGTGTATTTCAAATTTAAAGAAAAAATAATTTGTCCGATGAAAATGCTGACAAGCTCTTGAGAAGGCGAAGCAAAAAACTTATTAGAAACAGTAAGAACAACTATGAGCTATATATAGTGAATCAAATTAAATTGAATCCGAAGGAATTCTATAATTATGTTAGGAATGAAAAAAAGTAGCTTCGCAGACTATTGGTCCACTCATAGGCGAAGACAACGAAAAAATTTACGATGACTTACGAATGGCGGAAGTTTTAAATAAATTCTTCTCTTCCGTCTTCACTAACGAAAATATTAACAACATTCCTGTTCCCGTAATCATGCTCACTGATGATCAGTTAAAGCTTCACGATTTTACCATTAGTGAAAGCGAAGTACTCTCGGCCATAGATAAAATTAATTCTAATAAACTTCCCGGTCCAGATAAGCTTTTTCCTAAGGTACTTAAAGAAGTGAACTGCGCACTAGTCCCTCCTTTACATATATATCTAATAAATCGCTACAGTCTGCAGAAGTTCCGCTTGATTGGAAACTTGCAAATATTACGCCAATATTTAAAAAAGGGGACAAATCGCTTCCAGGAAATTATCGTCCCATCAGCCTGACTTCAGTTGTTGGTAAGCTTATGGAAACGATCGTTCAGGACAAATTAGTTAATCACGTAGAAATTAATAAATTAATCAAAGCTTCTCAACACGGTGTTCGACGTAATCGTTCTTGTCTTACTAATTTGCTTGATTTCTTCAATGATATCGTAAATATATATGATGAGAGTAAAACAGTAGATATTATGTTTCGATTTTCAAAAAGAGTTTGATAAAGTGCCAGATAGAAGATTATTAGCTAAACTTCATTCTCACGGAATTGGTGGTAATGTTCTCAAATGGATCGAAAATTAGCTGAGTGGACGTAAACAAAGAGTGGTCATTAATGGCAAAGCGTCTAACTGGAAAAGTGTAACTAGCGCGTGCCTCAGGGATAGCTTCTGGGACCGGTGTTTTTATTATTTATATCAATGACATTAACTTGGGAATTAACACTATAATTTCAAAAGTTGCGGATGATACCAAACTAGGGGGACGAACAAAATCAGTGGCAGAACGTTTACAGATTCAAGAAGACATTAATAAATTCCTCGAGGGGGCAGAAATTTGGCAAATGAATTTTAATATAAATAAATGTAAAACGTTGCATATCAGTTGAAACAATGTTAAAGAAAAGTATTTTATGCGCGACAAGACACTAACAAGTGTTACGGAATAGAAAGATTTAGGTATTATTGTTTTCGACACTCTTAAATCAAGTAAGCGATGTATCGAAGTGGTCAGAAAAGCAAATAGAATCTTTGGATTTATTGGTAGATCGTTTGAGTTTAAGTCGGAGAAAACAATGCTAATATTATATAATATACCTGGAATACTGCGTCCAATTCTGGTCACCATATTTACGACAGAACATAGACAGAGTTGAGAGAGTGCAGCGATGGGCTGCTAAGATGATTCCTAGAATTAAAAACAAATAATACGCTGCCCGTTTAGAAACGTTAAAGTTGTTCTCACTCGTAAAATGGCGATTTCAAGATTTAACCCTTTAAAATGATTAAAGGTTTTGATAATGTCGAAGCCAAAAAATATTTCACCTTCAGGAGTGCAGACAGAACTACCGGCAATGGTTTCACATTAGCGGATAAACATTGTAATGCTAATGAAGCTAAATATTTTTTTTTACTCGTATAGTGGAAGTAGTATGACCGCAAAAGGGAGAGTGCAAGAATATTGCAATGCAATGTTGCAAGAGGTATGCAATGAAGGAGGCATGCAACAAATCAATGCTGCAAAGGGGGGGAAGGGTTATGCAACAAATCAATGCTGCAAAGGGGGGAGAAGGAAAGATGACCTCCCCCAACGGGGTAACCTTAACCTAAGAGAGGGAGAGAAAGGAGGAGGAGGGGTGTTCGCCTAGCTCCAGCCAGACGCATAATGAGAGTTCTTCCGAGCGCCCGCTATCTTATAAGGTGTAAATCCGCCAGTTGGCTTAGAAGGCTTCTTAGAAAGCGTAATTGGCTTGTTCAGGTGTACATTATTAGGGTTGAGTTGCCAGATTGCGCTATTTATTTAATTAAAGCATATATTATTGACAGTTGGCTTAGAAACCCGTCAGTCGGTTTAGAAGGCTTAATCTGGCGTAAATGGCTTGTTCAGGTGTACATTATTAGGGTTGAGTTGCCACATAGCGCTATTTATTTAATTAATGCATATATTCTTGACAGTTGGCTTAGAAATCCGTCAGTCGGTTTAGAAGGCGTAACCAGCCATTTGGTATACATATAATTAATTAATATCGTTTATATATACAACCAAAAGAATTAAATGAAACACCATTACATCATTCTGTTTATTAAACGAATTATTGGAATCAATTTCATGAAATATATAGAAAATAAATATACAAAAATAATATACTTAAATAAATATACTTAAATAAATATACTTAAATAAATGTACTTAAATATATATAATAAAAAAAATAAAATAAAAAAATATAATACAAAACGATGGAGTATAACCATCACTATAGCAGTAAAGGAGAAATATATATATATATATATATATATATATATACACACACAATTATATTAAATAATTAAATATATTGAAAATAATATACATCAAAATACAGTGACTTTGTTCTACTTCGCAAAACACTAAACTCACACGTAATCGAGTCTACAGTCACATCATTATTGCTTTGCACTACGCAGTAAATACGGCTTAACATTATTTCACCGCTCAAGTTATAGGGATACCTATACTTTATATAAATGGCCTTCATATCGTTCAATACTATTTTTGTGCCCACCTTACATTCGGTTGGCTAGAAACACGGCTAGAATATACTCAGAAGCACGCACAAAGAGGTCATCGTTAGCCACATCATTATTAAATACAAGTTTATAAACACTCCTTTCCAATCGAGGGTTTATTCTTACCGATCCGAGCTTTTCACTCGTGAACTCTTCTTCACACTGTATAGCGGCAGTTGAAATAATCTTTTAAGTCCTAACGACAGCTGCTCATTATATAAAGAAATAGTTCTTCAGGGTGAACGGTGTAGGTGAGGTGAGCTCAGCCCCATACCGCTCAAGTCCTTTGTACCAAAGTTCATGATATTTCAGAGTCTAAACCTTTTAAATAAGCATCCAGCTCTAGACCATTCTCGCCTCGTTCATTCCTACATTCGATAAATCCGTCGAGCAGAGCGGTGTATGTGTATTCAAGAACCGTATCAAAATAAAGCATATCCGTAATACGCGCGTCTAATATAGGCTTCAGCTTGTGGAAACCGACGATTTCAAACATTCTGTCGAGGATGAAACGGTTTCGCGTAGGGAAAAGAACGTTATTATCAGAAGCATTCTTCCACATCAGTCGTACATCAATGCATGGCTGATCGGTATTTATACACAACGTACAAACAATGGCGTATGAGGGGGTATCACTAATCTACTCTCTTTTTGTACCTACACCTGCAGGAATTTTATAACGATCCTCACTCCATTTCTCAACTACCACAAAGATTCTATTTATCTCAACACTTAAATAAACAACATTCCGTTTGTTTACTTGTCTACAAGTCGTTTCCAGTACATAGTTAATGGCACCGGTTTCACGCCTGAACACGCGCAATGACTTCGTTACGGACACATCGTACACGGCATTGAGAATGCTTCTCAAAGGAAGTTCCAGCGTATTCGAGGAGCGCACGTCCCGTCGGTTCAAGCTCTGAGATGACTATGAGCCACAGGCGAGCGGATCGGCTCGACGGGTAGGTGTTTTGGGAAATTTTCTGATACATGAAGCAATACCGGTTTTAATGTTTTATCACTCCCACTCTCCAGAATACGCACCAGACATTTTTGCTTAGGGGAATTTTCACGAACTAAACACATTTTATTCACACTTCGGCGCACAATTTGAGAGAAACATATGGCCATATTTTTCCTTTTTGCTTAGCATGCGATACTTATCTCTAAATCCTGTTAAATACTCACGCAGACCTTTAGCCACAACATAACTACAAACCTCGTCATGATATATATTAATGTAGTGGTAAAAATACTTAAGATTCTCCATGACGACAAGATTTACATTCTCAGTCGCGGGTACGAGTACTCGGTATGATGCAACATGACATAATATCGCTTGTCGCACCACTCATCAACAAGACTCACTAACCATATCCGTTGCTTCCCTTCCGCACGTGTTGTTACTTCTACTTCACGGTATATGTAAGCTTTTATAAAGTTTAGTCCTACAACATAGTTCAATACGTCACTTGTACCACGAAATCCTGCAATGCCCTCGCCAGAATAGCCGTAGAGTATTTGTACCTCTTGTTCCTTCGCACTATTCAAGGTAGACTTAAAAGTATCAAAGTAGGTGGAATAGGGAGCCATTCAGTAACCTTATCTTCACACTTTGCCGAATACCACTTCATAAACGTCGAACACGCAATATTAAAGGTAGCCATTACTATTTTTGGTCTACATGTGGAAATGCATGTCTGAGACCCAGGGCTTGCAACGGTCAACTGAGCACGCACGGAAGAGATATGCCCAGGTAGTAGCAGGAGTCACGTGACCGATCATACAGGTTGGCGGACCATCGAACTTTCATCTGTACACACACACACACACACATACACACACACACAAAGGAGAAAGTGAAACTCTAATTGAAATACGATTTATTTAATAAACAAAATATTCAAGGTATCTATAACGGGTGTGCCATAAAAAAAGGGTACATTTTAAAAAGACTATAAAATCAACATGTGTCATTTAATTTGAATAAAACTTCTTCACAATAAAACATATGTATTTATCTATATGCAAACAAGTTTTCAGACTAAAATATCAAATGATTCAAATTTTATCAACATTTAACGAAAGAGTATATTTTTTCTACTTAACATGCAAAAATTATTAAACCTTTTTAATATTTTTTCTAAAAATAATTTTTAACGTAAAATTTACCTGAAATTATTAAAAAAGTTGTTCGAAATGATTTCTTTCCATTCCAATAACTTTTTTTTATTCTTGGCCGGAATTCATCTGTGGCTCGATTTACTTGTTCCTGTGGAAGCTCTTCCCATTTCTGAATGATGATCTCGCGTAAATGAGCGACATCTTTTATCCTAGTCCAGTAGATCGCTCTGCTAAGTTCTCCCATATTCCGGCCAAGCATAAAAAAAAGTTATTGCAATGGAAGGAAAGCATTTCGAACAATTTTATTAATAATTTCAGGTAAATTTTACGTTAAAAATTATTTCTATAAAAAATATTAAAAAGGTTTAATAATTTTTGCATGTTAAGTAGAAAAATCACACTCTTTCGTTAAATGTTGGTAGGATTTGAATTATTTGATATTTTAGTCTGGTAACGTTTCCTATAGGTGTTACGGCACACCTTTGTACCCCTAAGTTCCTTCACGCTCCCCAGCTTCTGCGCCCGAAAATTGTGGGTACCTACAGTTAGTTGGGGCAGCTAGCTGGCCGCCCTCATCATCATCCAAGCACACTAGATCCTACAACGAATCAAAGTTAACGACCCGCCGATTCACCTGGTTGAGCGTGATACCCTTAGCCTTCACGATATATTTCAAATCCTCTCCTCACCCGTACCCCATACGTTTTTGGCCCTGTAGAGACAAAAGAGTCGGAGTATGCGATGTTTCCATACTCATCCTTGATCTCATCAGTTAACTCCCCGAGGAATTCACCAACAGGAGGCATGTATTCACCCTCCCTCGCTGTGAATATCACACTATTTGTATCGGCGTACAAAACTCTCCGACCAAGAGAATGCAATAGGCCCCAAAGTTTGATGCGTGCTTCGGCCGTTGTGAAGCTGGCTACAGGTATGTTTGTAACCCGTGAGGTATCTGTGGCCAATTCGGTATTGTTGTACTTTATTATGTAAGTATTACCTACATTCACGATCTCCATGACCTCTTTATCGGGAGCGTTGGCATAATCCCAGACTTCACTATAACTTTGTGCCAAATGAACGTTCCCTTTGCCAGTATTCTGTGCAAATTTTCCCCAAAGACTGTTTAGACACAACTTTGCACTAAAGCGCTTGCCAGGTTCTTTACAATTTGGGAATGGTCAAGCTGTATACCTTCACGGTCACGGTAACGTTGAATATAAGCCGATTTTTCATCTTCGGTATCAACTCCTCGCGGATACCCTGATGCTTCTACCTTATCCTTCAAAAAAGCGTTTATATATGGCGTGAAAAGGTTGGGTAGCTTCTGAAACCTCCACACCTCATGTATCTTCAATATTCTGTAGCCATGGCGAACAGCTAGATCCAGCTCTGGACTTGTATATACACCTCTGATCTTACGCTGGTTGGTTGTATGATTACATCCCCATTGTTCTCCTCTGCGCACTTCACGCACAGGGAAACATGAGCTTGTGATAACGACGGGTAAGATCGGCATCCATAAATCGCGTGGGGGAGCACATCTACGAAAGAAAGGCCGAAATAGTACCCGTTCAAATTTGTTGAGAACACCTCGATGGTGGGCAGGTCAGGTCCCACCAGTTTCTCAGGTGCACCACGGGGTACGGATTGTTCTTCATCACGTAGGGATATAAAGAACAGAAGTCGTAGTAATGGAGTTTCACGCCCTCCGTAGGCGGAAAGTATAGCTTGAAGGGATTTGTACGCCCTCCGAACAAGCTATCACCGCATTTGAGAGGATCCAGCACCATTGAACGCTTGATCGTGTTTATTTCTTCACGGTACTGTCCATCTGTCCATCCGTGCATCATACTCATGCTCCCACAAGACTTTGTGAGTGAACTGGGAGCCTATAAGTTGATCGCGGGTGCGGGTCCACGCAAGACTGTCGGCAGGAGATCTACCGTGGATATCTCCTACGATTCCACACTCAGGACGGGGGCATCCGTGCCACCAGCAACCGTTAAAGGAGTACACAGTCTTCTCACCAGTGGCACGGTTTTCACTTAGACCATCAACCCAAAAAACACGACCATTAACCTTAATGGGTACTTCCCCGTGTTGCGGGCATGCTTTATGTATACACCTGTCTGCTGCTGTAGGTGTATGAGCCAGTAAATAGCCTTGTGCCCATAACGGGGATTGTTTCTGTGAATAACGGCTAAGGTGTCTTTAGGCATGAAGTTATTCTTGAACACCGTAAAACATAATGAGGCGATGGTGGTTGCGACTTGCAACGGATCGCATTTGAAACGGCCTATGTACATCCTTCTAAAGGCCTGGAAACATACTCTAAGCACGCGCACATCATTCACGCAATAACGCTCACATTCATCAGCTATATTATAAGGATTAGATTCATTAAAACTGTTGTAGTATCGGTCAAAATCTTCACGTTCATCTGTACTCATACATTCATAGTTAAAGTAATGTTTGGGTGGAGGTAGTCCTACGTAATTTAAAGTTTCGCTAGTGAGGAATGTGTAAGGGAAATATCCTTTTGAAACTTCAGCGGCTACGCCCATCACCTTGGGTAGCTTTGCTAATTTACAAGGTGTGAATAATAAAGTGTCTTTAAACTGTACATTACCTCTTATTTGCATCTGTATTAGTTTGTTGCCTCTTTTCAAGGGATCACCTGTAAATATCTCAGATGACTCGTGCTCAAGCAACTCCTTATAAAGGAACTGTGTGTCAAATTTTGCCCCGTTATGGGCAAGAATATACACAGTCATTTTTTTAACTTGTCCGCTAACTTGACAATATAGGACACAAAGAGTTTCACAGGGCTATCGTGGGCATCGTTTTAAAAACGTTTGTCCGTTTACCACATTTGTGACACTCATCACACTCGATCTCCATACACTCATCACAGATAGTCTGGCTTACAAGTAAATGTGGAATAACCTCTTTGGTTTCAGCGTTCGTGTATGTTTCTATATCGTAGTACACAGTTATACAAGGGCTATTTTTAGGCTTAGCGTCTTTCATATAACATACATGCTTTACTCCAACCGCCTTATATTTCTCATGGCATGTAGAACAGTGAATTTCATCACATTTATGCTTGAAATTCCCCAATTATCCATCATATGAAACATACCACATTCACAGATTCTCATTTTCCTGCACGTGCCAATTGATTTATGGAGCTCAAAACAGTTATTATTGAAAAATGTGCGTCTACACACATCACAATCCCTCTTCTCAGCTTCAACTACACGGCTTTCACATTTGGAGCTTTTACACTGCTCACATACCATGTGGCAATCTTTACAATGTTTCACTATATCATCCGCAAACTCGATACACCCCTTACACAAATCATGATGTCGTCCATATTTTCGACTTTTATCATAACTCGCGTAAAGGTCCCTTATATTACGGATGGGGAGATACGTTGTCCCTGACAGTCCTAAAATAAGTAGGGGTCTTGTACGATCTCTCACACAGCTTTTAAAAACATACACAGTCCTACGACGATCATCCATTCCAAATACAACTATACGAACATTCATTTCCTGTTCTACCCTTCTCAGCTCTCAGGACCCATATTACAGTCAAACTCAAGTTTACAGTCTACAGCTAGTTTACGGGCACGCTCCACTACCGTAGGCAACCAAATTTTTTGGGTCCGTGTATTTAGTACAGTAAACATACGAGCTAAGACTACTGCTATAAAGCCGCAACCACGATCGACGTTTATATGCCGTCTATAAATAGCCTGAGAATTGAAGTTAAGAGTATAAGGTGTGGCACTATGACCCGCAACACGGAATACACGGTCAATATTTACCGTGAAGTTGTCCATATTGAAGGCTATACTACTTTGAGAGGCCTGCATTATACGGCCTAATATATACTCTATATCTTCAGCTGCCAAGCGTCTGAATGGTATTACTACCCAAAAATCATCTACATCTCCGTCATCTGACCCGAATCCGAAGGACAGCCTCGTCCTGACTTCACGTTCGTCGCGGTTCTGAAGGGCAAACTCTACAATACGTTCAACTATGCGCCGTAGTCCGTGTTCAACACCATTGCTATACATGGATCTAGGATCAACCCTGACTATATACCGATTTCTAGTCAAGCTGGGGTGGGGGTAGCGGTGCGCACCAACTCGAATGTTATGCCATCCTACAGAACGAGAAGCTGCTGCGCTGTGGAGGATGTACCGGAATTGAACAGGAATAAGGGGTATATATTTGAGGAAGGTACTATTGTGGGGGTTGTGTCGTAAAGACGAAGATTGGGGCTCTATTACTGGTGGTCTAACAACCGGCGCAATCCTGGCGCTTTATACCTGACGTGGAGGGCTCTTCATCATGCCTCCGCTTTGAATTGTCGCGTGCTACAGGTATTGGTGTGGATCGGCATGGGATGGATTCTGTGATCACAACTACACTGTCGTCGGGGTCATCTGTAATATCGATGATGGGTGCTGTAATTTATCGTCATTCACGGTTCTGTGGTAGAAGAGAAAAGCAAATCTGTAGAATATAAGGGTCATCACTTAAATATTTATTATATTTTGTAAATGGCCCACTTTGGAGTGTGACGTGTTAGAAATGGATTCTGTAGAAAATTTCAGGTTCACGAGCCCATCCACATGTATTATATCTGGACCTACAGGATGTGGTAAAACTGTATTTATTCTTAAAATCATTAAAGAAAAGGGAGAGATGTTCTCAAAATTTGTGCATAAAATTATATGGTGCTATTTGACGTATCAATAAGTGTTCAACGAGTACCAAGATGATATTTTGTTCCACAAAGGTGTATATGACGTTAATTCGTTAAAGGTAAATGAACATACAGTCATTGTAATTGACGATCTCATGTTGGAGATGGATAAAACGTTTGCCGAGACATTTACACTACTACCCCCCACCATCTTAACATAAGTGTTCTTCATCAACCAGAAACTATTTTTCAAAAATAGATACATGCGCGTTGTGTCGTTAAATACACAATATCTAGTCTTATTCGTGCAACTTAGAGATGTATCACAAATTGGTGTATTAACCAATCAAATGTTCCCGAATCAGCGTAACGAGTTTTCGAAAGTTTATAAAGAAGCTACAAGCCCGCGTTATGGATATTTGCTTTGCGACCTTCATCCGCGAATGAAGTTTAGGGTGCTTCTAAGAACGAATATATTTCCAAACGAGCCTGAAACGGTGTATATTCCAGAATGACAAAGAGGCTAAAGAAATACCATGAATTAATAAAAATCTATCATCGACTGCCACGGGCAATGCAGCAGACGTTTGCTAAAAATATCGACTCCGACTTTTTAAAATGCATCTGTGAAATCTGTCTTAACGTTATAAATTGCAATGTATCAATGAAACCCCTCAGAAGGCTCGCCTACGCCGTTACAAGAACATAATACGTGCACTCGCTCGTAAAAGTCAAACTGTGGGAAGAAAAAACGAATTATTGTACAAAGAGGAGGGTCATTCCTCCCATCTTATTTTCAGTTTTGGGTCCTTTACTGACTAGATTAATATAATGAAGAAAGTGGTAGTGATTCCACACGAGGTGTATGCTTCACTGCAAAGTTCAAAGAATCCAGACACGGATCTAGACCCCGTAAAAGCAGGCTTAAAAGAATGGAAAGCGAATTGCTAGCCCTATTAAACAGTGAAAAAACACCTGATGAGAAAAGAATCTTATACCAAGAAGCTCTGCAGAAATTTCTTCACGAGTACGAAAATTATAAGAACCCGACAGAGATTCCCGTGGTTATTAGGCACAGCACGGGAACGATGGACATGGTGACATAGGCCTGTGTCCGACGATAGAGCTGACCAACCAAAGATTAAGGGTCGGCCACACAACATATCGAGCATGTATTAAAAAGCACCCTCCCACATACATTGAGGAATAAAGGTTTAAGTCTTTATAATCTATTGAATGAGGATCCCACATACAATGGACCGATACAGGTGAGATCATTGTGGAAGGAGCAAAGGTACAGGGATCGAATATCGTAGACATCGTCCATGATCTGGTGAGAAAGTGGGATAGGCCCTCACCATCAGGATGGAAGCATATTAAAGCAAGACTACAACAAATAAATGTCCCCAAAACAATGATAGGAAATCTGAACAGGTTAAAAGACTTGGAACATGCATCGCACGTGACACAATTGAAACGCCATCACCCCCGGCGGTAACACCTCTGAAGAGGAGAAAGAAGAGGTTAAACAACGGTCAACCCTACCCACGTGCCTCTAAAATACGCAAATGGCTAACATATTAAGAAGACGTTATTATGACATTTCTACCCAGCCTCCTACGGAGGCGTAGATAGACTGTACAGAAGTGTTTACGGAGTAGGAAAAAAGATGTTGAGTTTTTGCGGGAGCAGGACGCTTATACACTTCATAAACCTGTGAGAAAAAGGTTTAAAACAGCCAAGACAACAGCTTCTTCGATTGACTATTTGGCAAGCAGATTTAACAGACATGCAAAGATATTCAGTGTATAACGATGGTTACCGCTACATCCTATTCATAACACTGGTATGCATCAATTTTGCTGTCAAGGGTTTTGTAAGTGATTATTATAGAGTTTTTCCTGCTGATTTCGAATCTACAGTCCGTTTTTCTCAATCAGCTCAGGTTATCCGGCTATGGCCTCATAAGTAAAATAGAATTTTTCGTGATTTTGTCAAAGCGGAATTGGAACAGTAACATCTATCATCACTTGTTTCACTTGTATAATATCTTTTTTTACTTTTCAGGCATATAGATAAAATATTTCATAATGAATAGAGCGTGTAAAAATGATCCCAATAGATTCTGCTACATATGTGGGACGGTTACCATGCCAAATAACCAGTCCCAAATCACTAAATTTGTGAAGACAATGTATAGAGCATACTTTGGAATTAAGCTAGGGGACCAGGACAAAAATTTCGCCCCTCATATGTGCTGCAAGACGTGCATTGAAAATTTGAGAAGATGGAGCAAAGGCAGAGCGAAATCTTTGCCTTTTGGAATTCCCATGATTTGGAGAGAAGGAAAGGATCACGTGACAGATTGCTATTTCTGCATGACAAACCTCCAAAGTGGGCTTATAAATTTATTTTTCTTAAATATTTTGAAATCCTCGTATGAAACTTGACATAATATTTACCATATATAGCATAATATTCACCATAATGGTAATCATACATTTACATATACATATTGTTATAGAAAATACATTTACACATACATATTGTTATACAAGTTACATTTACATATACAATGATTGTATATTTTCTTTCTTTTTCATTCATATTGTCCCCGAAGGGACAATATGAATGAAAAAGAAAGAAAATATACAGACTCCATCGACCTATTTCATATCTTACAGACCGCAGCCTTCCCTCACGAGCCGCCACTGTCTGAATGCTTCTTCTATTTCATATGCAAGTTTTATATCCATGTTTCTGTGTTTCTATTTTCAGGAGTTAACAAGAAGAATAAACACATTGTTGTATACCCTGACATTCCTTCTGCTATGAGACCTGTACCCCATGGTCCTGGAATTCCAATACCCGACCCACCTCAAACCCTGGACTTCGATGATTCTGATGATGAATCAATGACCAATGCCAATGACCAGTCCCAGTCGTATATACCTCAAAATACCGCTTCAAATGAGCCGAGGCCTCTCAACCAGGCCAAACTTAATGATCTTACCAGGGATTTAGGACTTTCCAAATTAGCTGCCGAGATCTTGGGCTCACGACTTCGAGAGGACAACTTGCTGGCTCCGGGAACAACATTCTCCTGGTATAGGAAACGAGAGGAAGAATTCCGCAAGTTTTTTGCAGTGCACGAAAATACCTCTTCCTTAGTGTACTGCTGCAATGTTGAGGGGCTAATCGAATCCTTGGGCCTGCCATATAACGCATCAGAATGGAGGCTATTTATAGACTCGTCTAAACGAAGTTTGAAAGCAGTACTTCTCAACATTGGGAATAGGGTTGCATCAGTCCCTGTAGCACATTCCGTACAACTTACTGAGAGCTACGATAACATGAAAATTTTACTGGATGCTCTCGTATACGACCAACATAACTGGAGGATATGTGGAGATTTGAAGGTAATACTAATATCATAAGTAAACTATTGCTATTGACTATGTTGTTTTTCCAAAGGTTATTTGAGAGCGTATAAGAACACTTAACTTCCCCACAGAAGTGATACAGTCCAATGCATAGATTTTTTTATCTGATAGAACAAATTCTCTAAATTCTTTAAATATTTTCATTTTTTTTCAGATTGTGGCATTTGTATTGGGAATGCAAGGGGGATACACGAAATACCCATGTTTCCTCTGCAAATGGGATAGCCGAGCGGATGAGAAGCACTATGCACAGCTTGAATGGGCATCCAGAGAGAATTTTGAACCTGAGTCGCATAATGTCGTTTCAGTGCCCCTTGTACCACCAACAAAAATTTTGCTCCCACCACTTCATATTAAGCTGGGCTTGATGAAAAATGTCATCAAATCAATGAATAAGGAGGGTTCAGCATTCCGATATCTCGAGAGTAAATTTCCTCATATATCTGATGCTAAACTAAATGCTGGGGTTTTTGATGGTCCTCAAATTCGAACTTTGATCAAGGATACTCAGTTCGAAAACGCAATGACTCCAACTGAGAAGAATGCCTGGCAGGCATTCAAATCAGTTGTCACTGATTTTCTTGGCAAGCGTAGAAGTCCAGAATACGAGTCCGTTGTCGAAAACTTGATGGAAGCTTTCAAAGCTCATGGGTCGCGCATGTCCATAAAAATGCACTTTTTGTGGTCCCACTTGGACTATTTTCCTGAAAATTGCGGGGATTATAGTGAGGAACAGGGTGAACGATTTCACCAAGATATCAAAATAATGGAAGAGAGGTACCAGGGAAACTGGATATCAATATGCTGGCGGACTATTGCTGGTGTTTGAAGCGAGACGTGCCCGAAGAAAAACACAGACGGAAAGCCAAAAAAACTTCCTTCCTTCCTCAATAAACTTTTTTCCATATTCATTGTATGAATAAAAGTATTTATTCACAAAATGTTTTCATTTTTCACGAGTGTTCTTATAATATTACTCGTATCTACAGTGTTTAAGCTAAAAAAATCAATAAATTTGGGGATAAAATTGGACTTATAATAAATGGCCAATAGAGAAAAAACCTGACCTGATTGAGGAAAACCAATGTCATTTTCGAATTCAGCATGGTCGAATTATATAATATGAGTTGAAAAAACCCTCACAGCAGACAAAAAAATTTCATATGCATACCAGTGTAATAGATGTATTCTCTAGATATCTGTGGCTAATTCCTCTTAAAAATAAATCGCCTGAAACAGTTGCTAAAGCCACCAAAACGTTGATGTTGAAAGAAAACAGGGTTCCTGACTATTTTTGTACGGATATGGGGAATGAATTTATCGGCCGAGCCTTACAGAACATGTTGACAGAGTTTAATATCAGCTACTGCACTACCAGTTTTATACATAAGGCATCTTTAGCTGAAAGAGTTCAACGTACCATAAAGGAACGCATGCACCGCTATTTTACACATAAAAACATACGGATTTCGAGACATTCTGGTATTATTGGCCTCATCCTTCAACCGCTCACACCATCGCACGATTGGGACAACACCTAACGAGATTTTAGAAAGAGGTGCGCGCAGAGAGGCGGGTGTGAGAAGAGATGAAACACCACTACCACACTATGCCCGTTTCAAAATCAATGATTATGTAAGGCTGTCGCGTTCGGGAAATAAATCTGCGAAGGGATTTGAGCAAGGATGGACACGCGAGATTTTTAAAGTTAGGGCTATGAAATCTAAAAACGGGATAATGTTGTATTACGTAGAAGATTTGAATGGGGAAGAAATCACAGGAAGCTTTTACCGCGAGCAGTTGCAGAAAGTGACATTTAATTTAGGAAAAAATGTGTTTAAAATTGAAAAAAATTTAGGCAGCAAAGGTTCAGGAAAGAGAAAAATGTACCTGGTGAAATGGCTAGGATACCCAGGAAGCTTCAACACCTATATAACAGCTGATGCAATAATGAAGCTTAAATAGTATGCAACATGGCGCCTAACCATTTCTACGTCACACTCCCGTCCTCCTCGTCCCTGTCTGTACACCCTAACAACACACTAGCCAACTTTGTAACAGAACTCCACGGACCCATTGAATTGGGTCGTGATACGTATGAGGTGGGTATATGCGAAATTCAGCTGAATACCCTTTTTTTAAGTATTGATTATAAAGAGACTGTAATGAGTGTGAAAAAGCCGGGGTAACTCGGGATGAAACCATGCCTACCGCCCTGACTGGGGATGCACGTTATTACAGTACAGAAGTAACATTAGGACCGGGTCACTATGGTGCGGTCGAGGATGTTGTGAGAGACTTAAACGTAAGTTTAAAAAGATCAAATCTTACGGGCGATTTAGTATATGAAATCGTAAACAATGATCCCCACGCATTTAATGTGGCCCTGAAATCGCAGGCTAACCGAAATATTAAAGACCAAAGAGTGTTCAAAATTATGACCGATGGACGATACCGATCAGTCATCCAAAGAGATACATTTCACGAGGCACAACACGACTTGTCCAACCTAATGTATCAGTTGAAATTGGAGAAAATGGTTGATGGCTATAAACCCCCAGACATGTGCTATATTTATAGCAATATAGTGGAGCACCAGTTTGTTGGGGATACCCAGGCACGCCTGCTGCGCATAGCGCACATCCCCAACCATAGAGGAAGGAGTTTGAGTATTACATATGACAAGCCCCATTATGTGAATGTCGCAGCTAATCTAATAACCAATATCTCAATATATATATATAGGGTGAGTCAGAAGTAGCGCCCGATTTCTGTCAGTTGATTGTTTGTTTGCCATTTGTATTACAGTGTACAAGAAGGTAGAAATAAATGAATGACTTGTTTATCTAACCATTTATTCGGGGGAAAATTATTACGGAACTGTACCAAGCTGTTTTACTTGCAATTTTCAAAGTGCCCTCCCTCGTGATCGATGCACAATCTGACAGCCGAAAAAACAGAAATGGGCGCTACTTTTGACTCACCCTGTATATAAGAACGATTGAGGGAAAAAATTTCCCATTCGGTAACGGGAGCTTAACAGTGAAGCTGCACTTTCGACGCACTGAGTTATAATGGACAGAAAGCCTTTCACAGTCTATCGAGGTATGAGATACCAGCGTGGTAGTGGACTTGGATCCATTTTTTGAACCATACTACGTACGGCTGTCCTCTTGATGAAGAGGGGTGCCAGATACCTCGTGAAGAAAGCGTTACAATCAGGTCTTAACACGGCAGAAGACATATTGTCTGGGGCTAAGCCTAAAAAAGCTCTAAAAAGACACTTAAAGCATATACGGGACGAAATCGTCAAAGATGCAAAGAGAAAAATGCGTGGTGGTGGGAAGAAGAAGAGGGCTGTCCGGAAGAAGGATTACCACCACGTGGCATTAAACGTAAAAGGATATAAAAAAGAAGTGTTCTAAGCGAATGAAACCTATGGTTGACCAATTTTTTGACTGATATAAGCTAACGACATTGATCTCATGAATCATAGTTTGTTTACTACTTGTCGAGAGAGGAGGCACTATTTCTAACTCGTCATGGCACGCTTCATCCATCCGTGTAGTTCACAATGTTGTAAATCGGAGCTGTCCCTCTTTGACATGCCTCCAACTCAAGTTTCTATTGAACACAGCGACTTTATTACAATTAACCCTTTAAACACAATTAGTTCCCCGAGTGCCCCTATAGAATTCGTGATAACCAGCTCAGGCCCTTACTTTTTTGACCCAAGCTGTGTGCACATGTACGCTAAACTACGTATAGCCCATTCTGATGGAACGGACTGTGATGACAAATATGCTGTATACCCTGAAACAAACTTTCTGCACTCCTTATTCAACCAGTGTGACGTATATTTAAATCAGGTCAACATATCGGCAGGAACGGGGTACTACCACCTACGATCCTATCTGGAAAATGTGCTGAACTTTTCCAAAGAAGCGAAGGATACCTTTTTAAGTGCCGAGGGCTATTATCAAGCTAAAGACGAAAGTAGTATAAAGAACAAATTTAAAAAATCTAAAAAGAAGATATACGAGTGTTTTGGACGTCTGCATACAGACTTTACACTCCAGGAGAAGTTGCTTGTGGATCGGGTGGATATGAAAATAAAGCTCACCCGCACGAATCCTGAGATCTGTTTAAATCTGGGAACTGATCAAGAAGAGGGAGCAAAACCCGTTGTGATTCACATTATGGAGACATACCTCCGCGTACGGCGAGTGAAATTAAGTTCACCAAAAATTGAGAAAAATTTACTACACGCCACAGTAAAATACCCAATTAACAGAGCACAGATAAAACTACCCACGGTGCCAGCAGGGTTGGCAACGAAACAGATAGGAAACATCGCCCTGGGAAATCTACCTAAAAGGATATTAATTGGAATGGAGGACCATGCATCGGTGAATGGAAAATATAAAAAGAGTGCCTTTAAATTCGAGAATTTCGGTCTTAAAAATATAACTCTATACGCTAATGGTGTTGGGTTGGGTGGGGCTATGGATTATTCATCAGACGCTGTGTTCCCGCTTTGCGCGAGAGCATATAGTAATCTGGCCCATATTGCAGGTGATTGTGATGCGCTCGGGATTGGGGTAACGCAGAAAGAATTCACCGATCAATTTAACCTTTATCCGTTTGACATCACACCTGACTTAGCTGCTAGTGTAAATACACACTTAAGTCCGCAACAGAGTGGAAACATCTCAGTCAGATTGGAATTCGCCAAGCCTATAGACGCGCCTATAAGTGTACTAGTATACCTTGAGTCACAAACCCTAATAGAAGTAGACAGATTTAGGAGCGTTGTCACCGACTTTCAAAATGGATGCGAATGCACTTCAGAGAGTAATGAATAGTGAACGAATCACACGTTCCAAATTTATCGGTGTGTTTGCGAAGAATGAAACATTGAAATTGCCAACTACGAGAGAGTGCGGTGACCTTATTGTGAGCACAGATGTTATTGGTAATGAAGGGATTCATTGGTTTACAATCTATTTAAAAAATAGGGACCGCATGTACTATTTTGATTCACTCGGCACTCAACCCTGGTGTGACCGTTATTGTAAAATTTCTCGATCAGATGCATATCCCGAAGTTGTATGGAATCCCTTCCAGCTACAAGGATATTTTAGTAATACTTGTGGGATGTACTGCCTTTCATTTCTCATGCATATGTCACGTGGTAAGGAATTTATAATTTTTTTAAAATTACTCGACCCGTGTCACACTCAACGAAACGACGAAATGGTATGCAGACAGATAAAAAGCCGTTTTCCGATTGTGCGCACTCGTTGTATAGTATGATGTTTTGTTCGTGTGTATATATATATATATATATATTGTAACCAATAATGTTAGTTTGTATATTCTGTAGCTTAAGATGGTTATTGTACTAAAAACATGATTTCTTTCATTTAATAAATTGATGAAAATACATTGTCTTTCCCGAAAAAAGATCGAAACATAAATATTTCGTTAATGATGTGACAATCGCTGGGTTGACTGCTCGGTAAATCTTCTACCTCCGTATTCAGGTCTACGACATGGGTTTTTTCAAAACGAAAAGATTGTATAACACGTGTCCAATCCTCATCGGACCTTAAAGGAGAAAGAATAATTAATTAGTTCATACTGAATGTTTTTTAATAAAAACCCAATTGCTTAAAACATATGCAGAGTATACTGTACATATAGTAAGAGTATTAGAATGTGAAGATATCTCTGAACCGCTCAGAGAAGTTCCTTTAAGAGAAAATGCCGAATAACATTTATTATGGAATTTATAAAATGATTTAAAACATGCAAAGGAATGCTATAAAAAAATCCAATGAATCAAAACAGGACTTTAGCATAACATAATTGCAAACTAACCTATAATTGTGGGTACCTAAAGGAAGCATTTTTAATGTGATGAGATGAATTACTACAACCCTCCATATATATGATGAAATAATCCAGAACAGTGCTCTTTCTCCTAATGACAGGCACACTAAATAAATAACCAGTTCGCGAATAATTGGCTACAAAAAATAAAATTACAGGCACATAATTACTTACATTTCTACGGCAGTCCCTTGCGTCAGATCGTAAGGAGCGTCATTGCAAATATCATCAACGGTTTGCGTTGGAAATAATCCATCCCGGTCGGCTGCGTTAAAAAGATTAATTGTGGACACCGCTGCAATGTCTCCATCTTGATATAAATCCGGTAAACTGTAAAGTTCTTGATTCATGACGGAGGGAATGTTTATTCACTGGTGAAAATAACTACTGTGACTCCCAGCTGAAAATATTTCCTTTTATATGCATGATCCCCAAGCACCACCCCAAAAGACTAATAGGCGGTTCGTAAGTTTGATGATTGGTTGTCAATGTAACTGGGCGGCTATGTTAAATTTGTGTACCAATCGTAACACCGATATAACGGGTCCACGCTTTGGACGTCCTGATTGGTTGACTAATGGTGTCTTTATCTTCTCTCCGTAGATTTAATGTTCACATCTCAAGGTGTATTGCCACTTGCAATCTCTACCACGACAATATTTGCATTAATATTTGCGCCCATACTATTCTCGGTTTTCCCATTTTAGAACCCACCCCTTCATGCAATATCCCTTACTCCTTTGCAACACTGATCAACATTTGCCACTTGCAACCTCTATCACGACAATATTTTACATTATTATTATTTGCGGTCATACTATTCGATTCTCAAATTTGATTCATCTATTCGGATTGACTTTTTACTTGCCAATTCTCGCGTAGGAATGTGATTAAATTTTGTTTAGTTCGTGAAAATGAATGGTTGGGCTGCTAGGTAAATGGGCGCCCTAGGTATCCTAGTGGTTAAGATGCTGTGGTGCTGATCGGATGTTGAGAGATCGAGTCCGGATGGTGACATTGTGATTTCTTGGTACATATAATCCCCGATGAGCCGGGTGTACCTATGTGAGGTGGAGAGTAAAAGAAGCTAACTCACCACTTCATCAGATCAACTCGAGAGGAGGGGCGATAAGCTTAATCTTCGTGAAATCATCGCACGTAATAATCATAATAATAATAATAATAAACCTTTCCATTTTTTCATTTTTATTCATTCATTTCATTTCAGTAACAGAGACAATGTAAAGTTTTGACACAACAATGAGGAAGATACCACACAAATTACACGCAAAGAAAAATAGTTCGGATTCAACGTTAAACTGTAGGTCTGAGGCGGGTGACAAGCTTGATCTTTGTCAAAATGAACAATTCGGGGAGATGGAAAACCGATTTAACTTATTATTACTACTGTAATTTGCACCACCCTATATATATATATATATATATATATATATATATATATATATATATGTTGCATATGGAAATATGATAAATGATAAGGAAATTCATTACTTAATCACAGGCTAATTTAACCTATAAATAAGTTTTTCATGGGAAAACTATCAGGTGAGGCTTATATATATATATTTAAGTTCAGTTTTCAACTTCATTAGTAATGGTAATAATGAAAACAATAAATAGGAGTCGAGAAAGATTCTTTGTAGGTGGTATTGGACGGATTTAGGTCAAATAGACCTTTGCGGTTTTCAAATACCCTCGGGCAAGTCAGGTGTAAGTTTTTCTGCGTGTCGAGTTTCTACCGCTAGATCTTCCATTCCTCGAATAAAAAGAGAAGTTGTTTTAATGAATGCCTTCCTTGTCTTTCGAATTATAGGTAAAATGAATATTATTCTTATAGAATATTAAAATGTTTATTGTCAATTTAGTATACTTTAAAGAATGAATTAATATTAAGATGAACGAAAAAAATTTATGAAATTGTGAAGACATCTTGTATATATATATACAGAGGAATGACAAAAGTAAATAAACTTTTTTGGTTTGGCTTTAGAGTAAATCACTGTACTGACATGTGCCTTTATATGTTAAAGGCAACCGTTCTAAAGTACAGGATGTCAAGTAGAATTGTTTTTGAACCACCTTAGACCTCCAGTTTAGACGAGAAATCAGTAACATGGTACGGATTCAAATAGTAAGAAAAATGCGTGGTGATGGATGCTTGCTTGCTTGCTTGGTTTCATCTGGGGAGTTGGCTAAAATTTGGGAAACTGAAGAAAGAAACGGGAAGTTGGTTAAAATGTTATTGTTTAATATAAAAGTATATATAGACTTCTCATTTAATTTTATCAATTACTTTGATTTCGCTGAAATTTATTTATAAAAAACATAGAAGGTGTATAGAAAGGATTGTCAAAAGTAAATATATACTTTCGGTTTGGCTTTAGAATAAATGAAACCGTTTCATGTCTTCCGAATTATAAGTAAATTAAATATTATTGTTATAGAATACTTAAAATGTTTATTGCCAATTTAGTATACTGTAAAGAATAAATGAATATTAAGATGAACGATTTCTTTTGCTAAGCCATGGATTAATTGTCTAATGTATTTCTTTTATTGTTAATATTGGTGATCGTTTAAATAATTAGTTCTCTTGCTGAACAAATTTAAGTAGAGTCGCTCTTGCCTTTAATAAATAAGTGGCAACTCTGCTAAATAAAAATTAAAATAAATGTGGTAATCTGGCAACTCACCCTAATAAGGTACACCTGAACATAATTAAATTAAAAACAATAACTGGTAACTCTCCTTATATAAATAAATAAAAACAATAAATGGCAACTCATCTATATATAAATAAATAATTAAATTATAGAGTGCTCTCTGGTAACCCTTCCATATATAAATAAGTGATATCTGGCAACTCACGACCCTTTTGATAACAGCTGTTTGGTCCCTGAACGCTCATAATGCGACGGGCTCCGGTGGAATAAAGAACTCTCTCTCCTCTCTCCTTCTTAGGTTAGGTTTCCCTTTGGGGGTGAGGAAATCCCACCTTCTCCCCCAAAGACCCTCCTCCTTCTCCTTTCTCTCCCTCTCTTAGGTTACCCCTTTTGAGGGGAGGTCATCCTCCCTTCTCCCCCCGATGCTTCCTCCCCCTCCCCTCTTTGCAGCATTGATTTTTTGCATAACCCTTCCCCCCTTTGCAGCATTGAATTTTTGCATACCCCCTTCATTGCATACCCCCTTTGTTGCATACCTATTACAACATTCCCCTCTCCCTTTGCAACATTGATCGACATTGCGTTTCAACATTGCAACATTCTGGCACTCTCCCATTTTGCGGTCATACTACTCCCTTCTCCTCTCCCCGAAGCTCCCTCCTCTCCCCCTTTTGTAGCGTTGATTTGTTGCATAACCCTTCCCCCTTTTGTAGCATTGAATTATTGCATACCCCTTTATTGCATAACCCCCTCCCCCTTGGTTGCATACCTCTTACAACATTCCCCTCCCCCTTTCAGCATTGATCAACATTGCGTTGCAACATTGCAACATTCTTGCACTCTCCCATTTTTCGGTCACACTACTAGTGAATTTGTGGAATGTATTGCCAGCCAGCGTAGTTCAATGTAATTCGATTGAATCTTTTAAAAAGAAACTGGATGCTTGTCTTGCCTTTAACCTCAGTTGGAAACATATTTTAGCGCATATTACCCCCTCTGTACTTTCAAATTTTCACCTTATCTTTAAATAAATTGGAAGTTCGAAGCAGTTGGAAGCATATTTTAGCGCATAGAAATATTGTAGGACTTTCAGTTGGATTTCTTCCTCTGTACTTTAAAATTATCACTTCAGCTTTAAATTCTTTCCTATCTCTCAACCTCTTTTCTCTGCTTTGAAACTTTCACTTTCTTTAAATTTTCTTCCTTCTTTCAACACTTAAACAGACAACCTCATTGGGATCAGCCGCTCTGTTGCTGTTTCGTGTCCTTTGTATTTCTTTGTATTGTTTTCAAAATCTAACTCCTACTATAATTATTATTATATAAGAGTACGCAGTAAAAATGCAGTAATATACAGGGTGATTCAAAAGTCAGGTTACATAGGGAAATACTGTATTATGTATAATGTAATGATACAGGGGAATAGTCACATCACATGTTCGATATGGCCACCGTTAACAGCAATGCACTTGTGCAGCCAGCTAGGAATATCACATCAATGCGCTCCTCCTTCGATAACATCTCATAACTCATTTACCTGCAAAGAAACAGAAAAGCCCTATGTAACCTGACTTTTGAATCACCCTGTACTTTACAGTTTTGTCTCTAATTTATTTTATTCTTAATATTGTGTTCTACAAATATTTTTTTTATCAAACTTTTTAAGATTTGTTCAGATACCATATCAATCTTTGACTTTCATATAAATTACCATATACATTTTTAATTATAATTTACAAGTCTAAATTTACAAATAATGTTAAAATCTAATGTAATACAAAAACAGTAGAATTAATAAAATTGAAAATCTATGTAAGTTACGTTTTCTCTCTCTCTCTCTCTCTCTCTCTCTCTCTCTCTCTATATATATATATATATATATATATATATATATATATATATATATATATATATAATATTTCTTTTCATTAAAAGCGATCGAGCGTTTTAACTTCATTTTAAATTATTGTTATTTTGATTAATATTATTAGGTTTTAAATCATAATATATTGATTTCTAAACGATGAACACCAATTTTGAATGAATAATTAAGCAACTAAATTGGACCCTAAAAGAAAACTCCCTCCGTTCAGAAGTGTCCAAAAATAATTACTGACGCCTTTAACAACAACAAGAACAACATTAAAGATCACAACTCCAAAATGTAACTAAAAAAATGTGTATATACAACGACTATTCCGTTCATGCACTCTCGCTCCTCCCAAACAAATTCATTTACTCCCTTACCCTCCATTTCCCCTCAACTACCCTCCCTCACACACACTTCAACCCTTTCCCCACCCGAGCCTGTCATCGTGAATTTACCCTCATCCCTCAAATCGTGTGTTGCAGAACTGACCATGGGATTCCTCTAATTTTGCAAATGTCATTTGCAATGCTGATAAGAACGACTTGCAATATTGCAGCTTTTGCTTCTCTCTCGCAGAATTCTGACCATCCTAACCGCTGGTTTGGATTTCAATGGTCGCCCTTTTCAAATGACATTTCAACGGAATTTACTTTAAAAATTATAATTAGTTGTTTGCACGGATGTTTACGACTCCTTTATATATATATATATATATATATATATATATATATATATATATATATATATATATATATAATGTTTTTGTTTAATAATAAGATAAGAGGACTTATTTCTATATTGAGTTGCTGAAAGATGTCCAGATATCAATTATGAAGAGAAAAAAGAATTAAGGATAACTTTCTTTTTTAAAGCTTTGTAAATTGTATAATTTATATAATTATATGATTTAAATTGTTTATGTATATTACAGTATAAAAGCACGCATGCGCTCGGGGCAATATAGAATTGAAAATATTATATATATATATATATATATATATATATATATATAATTTACTCAACACTTTTATATAAATTAATTTTATAATCAATTTTATGTGTTTTTAATTGGCATTTGCGTCGAATATTTTAAAATCAGGTTTCATCGACACTGAAAGGTTAGAAAAAATGAGTTCTGTGATAATATTGAATTTCTTTTACAGTCACACTTTAGGATATATTTTTTTTCTTTTTCTTGTTTTTGTTTTTGTTTTTTTAAGAACGCAAATTGTAGATGTAAAAAAATGAAAAAAAAGAGGAGGATTTTAACCACTAAAATGAACATTAAG
>JAJOZX010006010.1:195000-197500 GCA_023014485.1 Bathynomus jamesi | reverse complement strand
ATTTGACTTTATCAGTCAAACTTAAATAGTTTTAGGGTAATGCGACTCCTTTGGTCAAAGCCAACTTTGGCCAAAAGATTAGTATCACCTGAAAATCTATCTATTAATTTTTTTTTTTTTTTTTTAGCCTTTACTCACGTCACTGTCAGAGAGTTTTAAATGGCATTATTATTAAATATATATATATATAAGGGTTCTTTTATTTCCTGCATAGACTTTAAAAGAAAGCATCACGAAAACTAATTATGGCATATACAGCTTTAGCTAAAAGCGCTGCATCAGCCTAGAACTTTTTAAGTTTAGCTGATAAAAAGTCAAAAGAAATTTGCATCCTACTTCTGAGTAATAATGTGCTGATACTGTATTGAATTTCATACTACTTTGTAGTTCAAATATAATTACCAAGAAACGGCAAATATTGAAAAAGTATTAAAACTAATATAGTAAATAATAATAATTACACCAACTTTTTCTGAGGAAGTTCACAAATGTTGACAAGAGTTACTAAATTAATTATCAGTAATCAAAATACATCAGTGATGTATTTTGATGTAATTTCTCTTAACATCTCTCTCATTCCAAAAAAGTTTAAGGTGTTTCGACTATTTTGGTCATGGCTGTATACTGTAGTCATGCAGATCCGTAGATTGTTATTCGATAAATTATTATAACTCTCGCTATCATAACCTTTATAAAAGAAAGCTATTAAAAGCAATGGGTTATTATTTTGACTGAGCAAATGCAGTACCACTTTATGTGTACTTAAGTCACTGCGTGGAGAGATTCTTTTTAAAGGCGAGGTAACTGACGACTGACCATTGATTATGTTGGATGTATAAGAGAAGAATTTTAACAATTTATAGAGAAATAAAGAAGTAAACAAAAGTGTGCATACACATGATCTGTATAACTGGACAGTATATGACCTGGTCGTTTTCGCTCTTAACAGTATACCACGATGTATACACACACACACACAGATATATATATATGTTAAACACAGACCGGGCATGGAACAAGGAACTCTTCTGGGAAATTACATCCACTATAGTTCGAATAAGTAATGATAAATGACCAATACTATAGTTTTTTCTTTTTCATGATATTAGCCCGACGTGGGCAACGGGTCACTCGCAAAGAGGTCCCAAAAATATAGCTTCCCTCACCAGCTATCTGCAAAGCAGATAGGATCCAGCTTTGGGACAGGATCTAGGGTTTACAGCTTACACCTAGCCTCTACATTCAGAACCTCAATATAAGCAAAAGACTCGTTGGATCCTATCTGCTTTGCAGATAACTGGTGAGGGAAGCTATATTTTTGGGAACTCTTTGCGAGTGACCCGTTGCCCACGTCGGGCTAGCATCATGAAAAAGAAAAAACTATAGTATTGGTCATTTATCATTACTTATTCGAACTATAGTGGATGTAATTTCCCAGAAGAGTTCCTTGTTCCATGCACGGTCTGTGTTTAACATATAAGTTTCTCAGGGGACCATTCTGAGTTTGTGTATGTATATATATATATATATATATATATATATATATATATATATATATATATATATATATATATATACATATATATACACAAACTAAGGAATAGATTATAGACCCCAATCGACCAGGGAAGTACTCCGGGGGAGGAGGGGGGTGACGTTAGTTAGGTAGGAGACAGGGAGTGGTGGAACTCCCGTTTCTTCTGTTACTGTCCTCCTCAGCTGATCTATTACCGTGTCTTATCTACCCTGTGAGCAGTCCAGCATGATCACACACACACACACACATTTCTCCCTCTATTCTTCACTGCACATACATGCATGTTACACACTACACAATCTTTTCAAAATTTATAAAAACAATGGCATTATGAGCCTCGGAAACCTTGCTTTTGGCTCTCTCCTTCTTACATGGAAGGGGGCATTTTTGCGGGCGTTCGCCCTCGGCCCGTCCATACCGCATAAAAAAATATTGCGCATGGATGAGGTTAACAGAGTTGGAACAACATCGCTTCAAAAAATAGTTATAGGAGAGGGTCACTTAATTGCGGGCAGGCAAGCTTTGATTTGACAGTAAGATATATAATTTAGTGGGTTTTTTAACAAATAATTAACTCTTTGGTGCGAGTGTCTATATCTTTAATTTACTAATTCATTTATAATAAAAAAACTGTAATGGAGAAGCTGTTCAAGATTTTCTCACCTCACTTTACCAACGATGTTACCTATAAAATTATAAATAATTTTTCATTATATTTATATATATATATATATATATATGAAATAGGATCCCTCCTAAGGAGACGTAATTTTACATTTAGGATAAAAACGAAGACGTAGAGCAAGAAAGTCATTATATTTGGCTGCAGCCGACGTTTCGGCCATTAGAAATCATTTTGTTAAGTGTAAAGTTGATATTTCCGTTAATAACTTTAAAATTCTTAAATCATTAAAATGTCCGTCCTCTCTCCGTATTTATGAATCTTTGTGCATTAAATTTCTG
>JAJOZX010006010.1:95000-190000 GCA_023014485.1 Bathynomus jamesi | reverse complement strand
CATCAAAGAAAAAGGGGTAACTATTGTATTTTTAGCCAAAAGCCAACACTTAAACCTCAACTGACAAAATTGAGCGTCCACTTTTCAAGGCACATAACATGTCCGTTTCATGATGGGATTGAATTCAGAATGAATATAGTTCTGAATATAGTTGGGCTGGAATGCTTTAAACACTAGATCCTGTCCCAAAGCTGGATCCTATCTGCTTTGCAGATAGCTGGTGAGGGAAGCTATATTTTTGGGGGCCTCTTTGCGAGTGACCCGTTGCTCACGCCGGGCTAACATCATGAAAAAGAAAAAACCTATAGTACTTGTCATTTATCATTACTTATTCGGACTATAGTGGATTTAATTTTCCCAGAAGAGTTCCTTGTTCCATGCACGGTCTGTGTGTATCATAAAAAACCTCAGGGGACCATTCTGAGTTCAATCCTAATATATATACAGTATATATATATATATATATATATATACACAATAATCCTTCGGTAGTTCGGAATTTCTCCTTATTCGGAACATTTTGGGGGTTCCAAAATCTAGTATTGATACAGTATCTCTAATAATTCATAATATTCCGGAGTGGAAGAAATATTGTGAAAAGTAACCGGCTAATTCTTTTCAATTCGTAACCATTCCGAATGTTAATTCTGTAATTCGTAATATATTATGTAATATTGTTCTTTATTTTTAATTCGTATTTATTAATTCAAACAGAAATGTACATAAAATTCATTAAATTTAATGCGAATTACATTTTGGAATCATTACAAATTGCATTGACATTTTTCGGAACAGAGTATCTAATTCGGAATATTTCAAAATATTACGAAATTTTACGAAATTCTACCTAATTCGGAAAGGTTTGAGCTCCTATAATTCCGAATTGCGGAGGGATTACTGTATATATATATATATAGTATTTATAGCAGGTGTACCCCCAAAATGTCCCTCTTAAAACATATGAGTTTATTAACCTTAATTAACCATGTTCACTCTAATCGCCATTTTCAATATTCAACCTTACACAAATTTTGACATAATTTTGGGAAATAACTCAACTGGGATGTTGTTGATTATCTCATGGGCTTTGGTTTTTCAGGTCTTAAAGTGTCTTAGGCTTGGTAGAGTGAATCCTGTCTTTAATATAACCTCACAAAAAAAAAAAAGGTCAGGGGTGTGGGATGAGGGAGTATGGGAGTCATTTCAGTACTGGCTCATGTGGGGAGATTAGTCGCCCGGAAAAATGCTTCCTCTAAAAGTTACGAGTTTCGCAAGCAGTGTGTGGAGGTGTTCCATCCTGCTGAAACGCTGAAACCACCGTGAATTTGGGGTAATGCAGTTATGGCCTATTGGTAACGGTATCGTCTTTTCTTAATTTTCTCCGAAATTAGGAAAAGTTATTGCTTTAAGTATGAAATGGTGAAAATATAGTTTTAATATACAATATTTATTAGTTAATAAGTAATGAAAGATTAGAAATTTAAAGGTATACGCGAAATAAAAACTCCAATCTCTTACTTTTCTGAAGAAGAAACCTCAATAATAAAATATACATCCATTATAAATAACGAACAAATAAAAATAGGAAATTTTTTGTGGGACACCATATGTGTGTGTATATATATATATATATATTATATATATATATATTAGTGATGTAGGTCACATCCGCATCCGCATCCGCATCCGCGGAACATCCGCACATTTTCTCGCATCCGCATCCGCACCCGCATCCGCACTTTGAACTGCGGATGTCGTGCGGATGTGGACCGTTGAGATAAAATGTCATTAATAAGCGGAAATTATCAAATTCTACTATATTAATAGAACTAGTTCATTGTGCGCAAAAGTGATGCAAGCGACAAGACGAGAGGCTGTTCTTGTATGAAGTTACTCTCTTGCAACCTACTTAGATCCACGTTACAAAGCTAAGTTATTTTCACCTAGTACATTAGAACGAGTTAAATCATCACTTGGCAAAGCAGTTGAAGAGCTTCAATCTCTTGAACCTGTCGCTTCGCCACCCACCAAAAGAATAAAAGTTTCAGTGACAGAACCAACACCTTCAACAAGCAAATCTATCACAGAATCTGTCTCTCAGTTTCTTGAGTCAAGCAGCAATGACGAGACCTACGCGATGTCAAAAGATGTAGTAAAAATGATCGAGAGCTATCACCAAGAAAAACGCCTGGCTGCATGTGACAAATCCTATTAGTTGGTGGAAAAATACGCAGAATATCTATCCATACTTGAGTAAACTTGCGAGGAAACACTTAGCCTGTCCTCCAACAAACGTACCAAGCGAGAGATTATTTAGCAGTGCTGGATTAATATATGATGAAAAGAGAAACAGACTGGCAGCAGAAAAGGCAGAAAAATTAATGTTCCTTAAGCATAACCTTCCTATAATTAAGTTTGAACATTAAACGATGAACATCTTAGTTTACTTTATTTTAATTACTCATTTATAAATATGCCTAATACAACTTTAAACTTAATATAAATAGTTATCAAGCTAATTAAAGATCTCTTTCTATACGGGTGGAGGTTGGGGAAAGAGGTCGGTGGGGTGCATTTGAGTTGGGTTCACGTCCCGCATCCTGGTAACACAATTATGGTTTCTAATTGTGGCTGAAACTCAACAAAATATAACGAATTTATTTGTAGACGAATTCACTAATTGATTTCTATATTAGTTAGATGCTTGATATTATTTTATATGTTCAGAGAAAAGTACAGCAATTATTGTACAATTAATCAATTATACTACATTATAGCTACAGCTCTCTATATATAATAACTTATTATATACGTTAAACACAACAAATCTCGAATATATCCTAAAAAATAACGAAAATGTAGACATCCGCATCCGCATCCGCATCCGCGGATGTTGAAATCAAACATCCGCATCCGCATCCGCGGATGTGAAAAAAATGACATCCGCTACATCACTAATATATATATATATATATATATATATATAATTAATTCTTAAAACGAATTAAACTGTATACAAAATACTGTAAATGTTCTGAATTGACGGAAAACAATACTGAGAAAGATAAATAATATCTCAAAATATGTTACTTTTAAAATTTAAACTACTTCATGGCATTTAAATCTCAAAAGAATTAATTCCTTAATTTCTTAATATTTTAATGTAATTGAATAATTGAAATTGGAATTAGTTGTAACGAAATAGCTATTGAATGACGGTACAATTTTTTTTTTTTTTTTTTTTTTTTTTTTTTGAGGAAAGCATTAGATTTGAAATGATTCCAATAAAACGTTTATGGATTTGGAATTGAAATTGATTTTACTAATTATCCAAAATACATGATACTGTATATATATATATATATATATATATATAATATATATATATATATATAATGCAATGATATATATAATGTAATGTAATGATTCCTCTACTGAAAACCCTCATAATACCCAAATTGGAATACTGCTCGGTCCTAACATGCCCATATAAAAAAGAAGACATTAGACAGCTGGAAGGGATCCAGAGAAGCTTCACAGCCAAGATCAATGGGTGCAAAGAACTAAATTACTGGGAAAGGTTACGAGAACTAGACCTATATTCACTGGAAAGGAGAAGAGAGAGATACACCATTATTTACACTTGGAAAATAATGGAGAAACTAGTCCCTAATCTTACTTTGAATCCTATAACTCCCCAAACAACGGTGGAAAGTAGAAACGGTAGACTGTGTACTCTGAGTGTGTAGTATTCCCAAATTGAAGGCGAGACAGGGAACATCCTTAACCCTGAAAGTAGTGCGTTGGTTTCTTGTACTCTCCATCTCACATAGCCATGTACCTCAGACTATCATCTCTTCGGATCCCTGAAAGACCACCTTTAAGTAGTGAACATTACTTCAGATGAAGATTTCCAAAATATCACTAGAACATTACTTAGTCAACAGAGCACAGATTTCTACAACACGGGAATACACTCGCTGCCCGCCAGATGGCAGAAGCGCGTCTATGACAGTGATGAATATTTCGAGGGGTAAAGGAGGTATTGTTGCTCTCTTCCTTAAACTTGTATTTTATTCCAACTGGTGGTTTATTTTTTAAAAAAGTGTCTTTGGAAACTTTCCGCAGACACTGCTTATATATATACCGGGTGATTGAAAAGTAAGGACCCAATTTCAAATGGCTGTATTTAGTAAACGAAAAGTGGTATTACAGAAATTCTTTCAACATTTTAAAACAGAAACATTGCCATTCATTCTGCTATCTCAACATAAGCCCCAGCATTCTGAATACATTTCTGTGGCCGCGAAGACACAGACGCAACACTTTTCCGTAAGAAGTCTTCAGGCAGAGCGGCAAAACATCTCGGATTCGCTGTTCTAATTCGTCAAGTGTCCGGGGTTTTGCTCGGTACACTTCCTCTTTAGCCGAGCTGCCTGCCGTATGGATTTCTGTGGGCTCCTCTGAAATATTTCTCTGAAACATTCACATTTTCCTCTGATCGGGATGTCGATGGTCTCCCGGACCGCGCTTCATCCTTCACAGAACCCGTTGTCATGAGCTTTGTGTGACAGTTTCTGATGGTCTTTGCACTGAGGATAGCATGTCTTCCATGAATTGACCTCCACCACCTCTGCACTTGAATCACAGACTGCCACACCTCGTGCCTGGCAGCTATTTGAGCGCGTTCCTGTACTGTCAATTTTTGTGCCATTGTTCACCTACAAAACAAAGGAAAAATTGTATTAGTTTCAAATGGCAATGTTTGTGCTTTAAAATTGTGCTAGAATAATAGCAACACAGCATTCCGTTTAGGAGATACAGCCATTGGAAATTGGGTCCTTACTTTTCAATCACCCTGTATATATATATACACAGGGTGTTTGAAAACTTTCTGTACAAATTGTAATGGGGGATAGGCAACAAACACCAAGACAAACCCTTTTCGTCTATAAGTGTATGTCCGCTGACGTCACCATTCGGCGCGAGAGGGCGCCGTTGCAATTGGCTAAAAGGTGAAGTGGGCTAGACTCGCGCTTGCTGCGGGCATTCTTAAATCGGACGTAGTACGCGTAACATGGAGCGCTTCACGACTGCTGAGATGGCTGACATGCATATGGTGTATGGGGCTGCCAATGGAAACGGAAGAGCTGCTGTGAGGTTGTACCGACAGCGCTTCCCAAACAGACGTGTGCCAAACCACCAAACGTTTGCGCATTTGCATCGGCGACTGCGAGAAACTGGAACATTCCATGCAAACATGCATGACACTGGTCGGGAGACAAACGTGCGCACTCCTGACATGGAAGAAGAAATCCTACGGCGATTTGAGGACAATCCAAGCGCAAGCACGCGAGGTGTTGCACGTATCCTCGGTGTGAACCACGACCTGGTCTGGAGAGTGTTGCACCAGCAGTAGTTACATCCGTTTCATCGTCAGAGAGTCCAGGCATTACAACCTCGGGATTACCCTCTTCGTGTGGAATTCGCACGCTGGTTTCTGCAGCAGACAGCGGTGCAGCCTAATTTTCCGGCTTATGTGCTGTTCTCAGATGAGGCCTGTTTCACACGTGAGGGGTGTGTGTTTAACATGCACAATTCTCACGTGTGGGCGCACGCAAATCCACATGCTACACGGGTGCATGCTCATCAAGAACGGTTCGCCGTCAATGTTTGGGCGGGTATCGTCCATGGCAAGTTGATTGGGCCGTACCTGCTGCCTGCCCGACTCGACGGGCGGGTTTATCGGATATTTCTTGAAGAAACGTTGCCGGAACTGCTGGAAGATGTTCCCGTGGCTATTCGTAGACGAATGTGGTTTCAACACGACGGGGCCCCAGCACACTCCAGCTACGATGTGCGGGATTATCTGAACGCCACTTTTGGGGACCGATGGATAGGCCGGGGTGGGCCCGTAGCCTGGCCACCGAGATCGCCCGATTTAACATGCCTCGATTTCTTCCTGTGGGGACACATGAAGAACCTCGTGTACGAGACTCCCATTTACTCAGAAGAAGACCTCGTAGCAAGAATCGCTGTCGCCGCTGGAACTGTTCCCGAAATGCCGAATCTTTCGACGTGTACGTCGGTCAATGCTTCGACGCTGTCGGGCATGCATTGATGCTACCGGTCGCAACTTTCAGCACCTTCTTTAAATAAACATGCCTTCTTTAAATAAACATGTTACGCGTACTACGTCCGATTTAAGAATGCCCGCGGCAAGCGCGAGTCTAGCCCACTTCACCTTTTAGCCAATTGCAGCGGCGCCCTCTCGAGCCGAATGGTGACGTCAGCGGACATACACTTATAGACGAAAAGGGTTTGTCTTGGTGTTGCCTATCCCCCATTACAATTTGTACAGAAAGTTTTCAAACACCCTGTATATATATATATATATATATATATATATATATATATATACACCACACACACACCTTTGGTTAGCTTCAGTCCGAATTGTTCATTCTGACGAAGGTCAAGCTTTTCACTCCACCTTAGACCTGCAGTTTAACGACGTGGAATCCGAACCACGCCCCATCAGCAGCCCAGCGTCTTAACCACTAGGCCACCTAGGATACCCATTTATCTACCAACCACTTTCTTTATTGTGTGGAAGGATGAACAGCTGGGTTTTGCTGCGCGCCAGCTGCAGTCGGGTCTCGAACCCGGGGCCGATGGATTCGTAGTCAGCGACGCTAACCACTACACACCTTGTTAACCTTGTTTGGGTTCTATGCGTCGGTCTTTCTTCACATGAAGGTCAAGCTGGTGGCCTCGCCTCTAGTCCTGGCTTGGTGGAGGAGCGAGTTACTCTCTTGCGCTCTCCATCGTACATAGCCAGATACACCCGGCTCATCTGGTACCGTCCTGAGTCAGGCATCTAGTCTTCTCTTGAAGACTTCAACTTTGACCCCTGTAATGTTTCTGAGGTTCTTTGGAAGCTGGTTGAAAATTTTGGCCCCACCCTGACAACAAAGCTATTTTCCTTCAGAGTTGAGGAGGTCCCTTGTCGGGCCTTTAATTTGGGAACACTACACATTCTGCCTTTCCTATTTTCCAGCGTTGTCTGGATGGTAATTGGGTTTAGTTTGAGGTTTGGTACCAGTTTTTCGATCATTTTCCATATGTAGATTATGGTATAGGCCTACCTCTCTCTTCTTTCCAGGGAGTACAGATTTAGTTTACGTAGTCTTTCCCAGTGGTTGAGTTCTTTGCGGCCATCAATCTTGGCTGTGAAATGTCTCTGCGTTTCTTCTAGTTTATTAATTTCTTCCTTTTTATATGGGGACGTCAAAACTGAGCAGTATTCAAGTTTTGGTATGATCAGTGTTCTCAGTAGGGGAATCATTACTATCTTGTCCCTCCTTTTGAACGGTCTTAGTACCTGCCCCGCGACTTTTTTTGCTTTGTTTATTGCTATCTGATTTTGTGTCTCGGATTTGGCATCATCTGTCATTATTACCCCAAAGTCGACCGCTTTCGTGCTCTCTGAATTTCTTGTCTATCTGGAGCATAATATGTAGTCTGTTTAATTTCCTCATTTCTACCATATCTCAAGAGCTGAAATTTCTCGGTGTTAAATGTCATATTGTTGTCTTCTGACCATTTGTATATTTTGTTTGTGTCTCTCTGCAAGGCCTCTACTTCGTTTGCATCGCTGATTTTTCTGCTGATCTTTGTATTGTCCGCAAAGGATGTTACTATACTGTTGCTGTTTTCTCCACTCTCTATGTCTGTTAGCATGATAATGAACAGGAGTGGGGCCAGCACTGTACCTTTTGGTACTGAGCCGCGTACTTCTGACTCTGATGATGATACACCTTGAATTTTGACCACCTGTAGTCGATTTCTGAGGAAGTTGTAGATCCATTTTCCCACTTTGCCTGTTATTCCCATATTTTTCATTTTATGTGTTATTACTGTATATCATGATCGCATTTGTCAAAAACTTTAGAAAAATCCGTGTATATGACATCATAGTTTTCATTGCTTTCAAGTTTATCTAGGACATTGTTATAATGCTCTATAAGTTGTGATAGGCATGATCTTCCTGATCGGAATCCGTGTTGATTTTCGTTGAATTTTTCCATTGTCTCCAAGAAGTCATACATTTTCTCTCTGACTATTCTTTAAAAAATTTTGGTGAGATGGGACGTCAATGACACTGGTCTATAGTTCTTTGCTTGAGATCTATCTCCTCCTTTATATATAGGGACAATGTTTGCTCTTTTCACGATGCTCGGTATTTCCCCAGTGTCTAGGGATCTTCTCCATATCCAGTATACATAAGGGTGTAGCTATTTCATTTTTACAGTTTTTAATTAATAGTGCGTTCCATTTGTCCGGACCTGCGGCTGAATGTGAGTTCATTTGTCCTATAGCTCTCGCTACATCTTCTGGGGTAAAATCAAAGTCTGTTATACATTCTCCTTGCAATTTCTCTTTGAAGAATGTATCTATGTTAGGTATCGTTTTGTCACTTTTTGGGGCACTGAATAACAATTCATACTGAACTCTCAATGTTTCAGATATTTCTTTTAGATCGTCTGTTAGTTCATTATTTCCTTTCCTTAAGAGCCCGATAGTAGCGCGCGTTTTCTTTTTCCTTTTCGCATAGTTATAGAAGTATTTTGGATTTTCCTTTATTGCTTCTACCGCCTTTTCCTCTTCCCTCTCTGTATGGCCCTTTATCAGAGTTGGTAATTATTTGTTTTTACACCCAGTCTGTTTTTATGATGAGAACAAACTTTTCTGGTCAATTTTGGTGTTCTGCACGAATCTGCCATCCGTTTCCTGTTTAAATGCGTAGTTTTCGAGATATCGTCATCTCGAAAACTACCGTTTCCTGTGCAAATGCGTAGTTTTCGAGATGACGATATCTCGAAAACTACGCATTTAAACAGGAAACGGATGGCAGTTTCGTACAAAACACCTCAAAATTAACCAGAAAAGTTTGCACTTGTCATTTTCGTTTAAACTAACGAAAATATCATGACTTAACCAATCATCAAGGGCGTACAGTTGACCTAACCGGGTATTCAACTGATCTAACCGGTGTCACGTACTGAACTGTCCGCAAAACATTAGGACCGATCAATTTGTGATGCGTGATCTTTACGGGGGCTCCTCCCCCGTACCCCCGAGACCTAAATTATACAAATGATAATGTAATAACATGTGCCCACCTTGCCTGGGTAGTCCGCTAAGTTTCGCGTGCCCTTAAAGATTGAAACACTGAAACGACGCTCACGTTTATTTTTAGGATTTTTTTTACGGCACCTAAGACCTTCTGGTCTTTTCTTAAAATACAAGCATTATTGCATTTAGGGCAGGTCACGGATGTCTTAATTATTCAGTGATTGAATAAAAGGTCTAAACTCTTGTCTTCATCGAGGGCAATATGGCGGATTACGTCTTCAAAATCAAATATGCAAAACTGACACGTCATACTTGTGGTCACAAAAACACCGAACTAACAGACCAATTGCTAATAATGATTTAATTTTAAAACAGGACAAATTGAATTACGCAGAAGTAGCCAGAAACACCAAAAATAGGAAATATTCACCAAATAGTTGATATATATATATATATATATTGAAAAAAAAACAAAAAATAAGAAATATATTTTAATAAAAAACCACATTTTATACAAGTCTGCACAAGATAAGATATATATTTTCTTAGTCAGTTTTGAATGGCAATTCAATATATTGTACTGTTTTAACCGCGCGTGAGCGGGTTAAAAGATGAATATTAACCTCAGAGTTTGTATTTCCCAGTCGATTCTCTCCAGTTTTTCTTGTATTTCTTTCCTGGCATTGTTGTCTCCGCAATTAGCTAACTTCGTCGCTACTCTCTTTCTTTTGCGGAATATTCTTCTCTTTTGCCTCTCTAGCCAGTTCCTCTTTCCCTTTGGCTGTACTTTCGGAGCATATTTTTCCAAAATTCTCAACGTCTTTTCTTCCAAGGTTGTTAGCATTTCTTCAGTTGTTTTATTTGGATATCAACAATATCTGATACCCAAGCTGGCAGTACCTTGTCGCGGTGTAGTGGCCCGAATGTACTACGTTCCTTATTGCCGGAACAGGTGAAAATTTCCTGGTTTGTAATCTCGAATGAGGGGGTTGGACGTGGGTAGTCGCTAAAAGTGCTAGCTATTCTAAAAGCCAGAACAGGCCTAGCAAGCCGCTGGTGGAGTTGCTCAGGCAACAATCTAATTGCTTGTGAAACCAATGATGAGCCTCGGAACCGGTCGAACTTCCGATATACGACTTGGCGCGGAAACGGACTACAAGAAAGGAATAACCACTATAAAAATTGCCACTATTAATACAAGCACGTTCACAGGTAAAGAGGAGGAAGTGGTTGAATTGATGGAGGAAAGACAACTAGACATCCTGGGGGTATGTGAGGTTAGATATCTTGGAGAGGGAATAAAAATTCTGCACAAAGATTATGTAATGATGTACAAAGGAAGAGCGGGTGAAAAAAGACACGGAGTGGAGATCATTTTCAAACCCGAATTACGCAAAAAAGTAATAGATGCAGTACTTGTTAATGAGAGAATAATGGCTATCACTTTAAGACTTAAAGATAAAACAATGAGCATCATCCAGGTCTACGCACCCCATCAAGGGAGACCAATGGAGGAAAAAACGGAATTTTTAGAAAATTAGAGTCTGTTGTTGGAGCTTTTGGGATAGAGGAAAGAAGTACGGACGGTGATAGAATGTTGGGTTTTGCAGTGAGAAACGGCCTTGCAGTAATGAATAGCTTTTTTAGACACGATGAAAATAAAAAATGGACGTGGTACCGATGGAACAATGTACTTCACCGATATACAGAGAAATCAATGATAGATCTTTGGCTGTGTAATGATAAGAGAGTAGTTTTCGGTGTGAAAAGTGTACCATCCGTTTCATTAGATGGAGATCATAGATTAGTAATATGCAAAATAAGATGGGTGAAAAGGATCCGAACCAGAAAACTTTTTAAAGAACGATATAAAATTTAAAATTTAAAAGATGGAAATATATTAGAAAGTTTTAAACAAAAGATGAGAGAAAAGTGGATGGAAGCTTCAGATACAGCTGAGAATGTTGAAGAAGGATGAAGAAAACTTAAGGAAGGGATTGAGCTGGTGGCAAGGGAAACAGTTGGAGTTAAGAAAATAAGTGGGGAGAGCAAGAAGAGGACTGTATGGTGGACGGAGGAGGTCAAGGAAGCCGTGAAGAGAAAAAATGAGACGTTTCGTTTATGAATAAAAAAACAGAACGGAAGAGAGCAGACGCAACTATATCACTGCAAGAAATCATTCAGAAACAATAAAAAGACGATCTAAAGGAGAGGCATGGGAAAGAATTGAACAAGCTCTACAGGAAGATATGAGAGATACGAAAAATTTAATCTATGGAATGGCGAAAAAATATAGAAAGGGAGATAATATTGAGGTTCATTCAATACTAAGTAAAGAAGGAAAGCCCCTAATTGACCCTATCGATGTGGATAGATGTAAAGAATATTTTAACGAACTACTAAATGTAGTGAATGAGGTACCGCAGGAAGAAGAAAGAGATCCAGAAGTACGAGTACGGGAAGAAGAGCAAGACGAAGATCTGCAGATACAAGCACGGGAAGAAGAGTCAGATGAAGACTGAGGTAAAAAAATGCAATTAAAGAACTTAAAAACGGCAAGAGTCCTGGAATTGATGGTATTAGTAATAAGTTCTATAAAACTGGAGAAGAACTTGCTGGATGATTGACTGAGGTGTTTAACCAAGCATGGAATGAGGAATGTATACCATCTGAGTAAAGTAAAGCAATAATATGCTCGGTATACAAAAAAGGCGATAAACGAGACTGTCAAAATTACAGTGGAATTTCGCTTCTTACCTGCGCAAGCAAAATTTATGAAATAATCCTAGAGAGGAGACTAAGATCGATGGTGGAGGAATCATTTGGAGAATGGAAGCATGGGTTTAGACCCAAGAGAAGCACTATGGACTTGGTTTTATCGTTGAAAATGATAGCGGAGAAGAGTATAGAATGGAATAAAAAGGCGTACATTGCTTTCATAGACCGAGAAAAAGCTTTTGACCGGCTACCAAGAAATAGATTATGGCAGGTGTTGGAAGATCCAATGTATAGATTAAGTCATAAACTGATAAGGGTCATCAAGGGCTTGTATGAAATATGCAGTAACATGGTAAGATCAAATGAAGGTAGAGAAAATTGGGTCAATGTGGTAACAGGGGGGCGACAGGGAAGCGTGATTTCGCCATTATTGTTTATCCTCTATATCAGAGGTCGGGGAACAGGGGTAAATTACCCCAAATGGGGTAAATTTAAAAATTTTGGGGGTAATGCGTGCGGTATGAGAGACACTTCCCTCAGAGCCTCAGTCGTGTGTATGGTATCATGAAACGAATAGGTGCTTTTAGTGCTTGACACTTTGGGCTGATATTTTTTTCGTATATTTTTATTTTATTTTGTTACATAAATGTGGCGTTATTCTAAATTTTAGAATATTACGAATTTACGTCCTGATTTTGATGTTGTATCAAAAATGAAACAGCATCATTTTTCCAAAACCTGAAGTGATGTTTTGAATGAAATTCTCCAGTTCTTCAATCCTTTTTACTAATTTTGTTCGTGTGCTATTCTTATGCCAGCATGTGTGGCTACAGGGTGTCCCGTAAGCCTGGAACCATAGGGAAAAATGATAAAAACGGCAATAAAAACGCCGAAGAGACTTTTGGGGACTGTTTGTGAAATGAGCGAGGATGGTAGCGGCTGTGTCATCGTCGGTGGATGTCCTCGGAGGTCCACTGCGTGGTTTATCTCCTATGGATCCCGTTTCCCTGAACTTTGCTACAAGTTTGCCGACACAGCTGTGTGTTATCGGCGCGCGGTCCGGATGCAGTCTGTTAAATTCCTCAGCGACCTCCCTCTCACTCCGATTTCCTACGAGCAGAATTACCTGGATGCGTTCTTCCTTACTTAAAGACATCATGGGCACTTGCATAAACGGAAAAACGTGAATTACTTATTTTACCCTATGGTTCCAGACTTATGGAACACCCTGTATATATATATATATATATATATATATATAATATATATATATATATAATATATACCCCTAATAAAACAAAAATTATTGGAATAAACAATTTCTCTGTGTAAAACCCGTGTTTAGTTTAAAAACAGAACGTATTTATCGTCGAAACATGTTCGAATATCGTAAAAAATGATTGTGGGTGAGCTTGAGGCCCAGGCCAAATGGCCCTCCTAGCCCCCCCCCTCTGATAGGCCCTGTAATATATATATATATATATATATATATGGGATGAATTTCACAATAAAACACGTGAAATGAATGAATGCTGCAAACCCACAAGGAAAAACAAAAACGATTCCAAGGCCTTTCGTGTATTCAAAGCTACACCTCGTCAGGGAATGAGGATAAAAGGCGAGATGCCCATAAATATATACAACGTACAGGAAAAACAAAACAATTAGCACATACTTAACAAGGGTTAATGAGAGGCAAAAGGAATTTTAACATGATATCGTCAATTTTATACGTCCCCGAACTGTTATTGAAATTGTTTTTAAAATGAATAAATGCACATTCTAGAATATTTCTTTCTATTATATCTCTGTTTTTAACAAGCGCTTTAGAACTATCCCACTTGATGCTATGGTTACATCTATACATATGGTTAAATAAAGCATTGGAAGTATTAGCTGTTCTACACGCATATTTATGCTGTTTTACCCTAATATCTAACGTTTTACCGGTTTGGCCTATATATACTGAGTTACATTGTGTACATCCAATCGAATACACACAACCAACAACATTATCAGGGCTATTCTTTACTAGGCGTGATTTAACAGTATTATTATACTTAAAGATTACATTAATGCCAATTGCTTTAAGTACAGTTGGAAGGTATTGAAAATTAACATGGTAAGGTAGGCTAAGGATATTTTTACGCTGAAATTCCTTTACAATTACATTATTATAATACCTATTCTTGGCTTTCTTAAGACAGTTATCTAAAAATGAAATAGGATAACATAATTTAGTACCAATTTTGAAAAACATAGTAATATTTCCGAAAGTGAGGTGACTTTAGCCAAAGGTTGTGTGTATAGTGCTTTTAATACGAGGTTTGAATCGAATTATCCTTTGAGGTTTGAAAAAGCCCTAAAAACATTGAAAAATAATGATTCATTACATATTACGGATCAAATGTAGAATTCGGACCCCAGCCTTCTTTAGTTAGTTTTATAAGGCTAACTAACGAAAATATCATGACCTAACCTAACCAATCGTCAAGGGCGTACAGTTAACCTAACGATTGGTTAGGTTAGGTCGTGATATTTTCGTTAGTTAGCCTTATAAAGCTAACTAAAGAAGGCTAGGGTCCGAATTCTACATTTGATCCCATATTACTAAAGCGGACAAATCCAATTCGATCGTTATCATGGACAAAAACAGTTATGTTGAAAAGATGAATACGTTATTGAGTGATCGTGACACATACAAACCTCTAAATAGAGACCCATTGGAGGATGTTAATAAAATGTTTAACAGAAAATTAAGAGAAATATTAAAAAATAACTATAATGGGCTTTCACAGCAGTTTCTTAGTATCAATCCGTCACTACCATATCTGTACGGCTTAGTAAAAACACACAAAGTTAATAATCCCATGAGGCATATTGTTAGCTCAGAGGGGCTCCGTAACCTATAAGCTATCAAAATGGTTAGTTAGTTTATTAACGCCGTTAGTTGGCTCTATTTCTGAGTCACATATTGTAAATAGCATGGATCTTATTGACAAACTGAAGTTCCCTAATGAGTAATGACCCTAATTTCAAATTCGTAAGCTTCGATGTATGCTCGCTATTCACAAAAGTCCCTGTTGATGACCTACTTGATTTTTTAAAAGATAAAATCTCTGAATATTCTTTCCCTGTTCAACACAACACTCTTATTGAGTTAATTAAGCTTTGTGTCAAAGATTGTAAATTTCAGTTTGAAAATAAGTTTTATGCTATGTCGTTTGGATTGGCTATGGGAAATCCCCTTTCACCTGTACTAGCTAATTTATATATGGAATTTTTTGAAAGTAGAATTTTGCCTACGATTGTTAATTTTAACCTGGTTTGGTACAGGTATATAGATGATATTTTATGCCTTTGGCCTAATAATTTGGATGTGGACTTATTTCTTGGTAGGCTCAACAATTTAGTCCCATCTATTAAGTTTACAGTTGAAAAAGAAAATGATGGAAACCTATCTTTTCTTGATCTAAAAATTTGGAGATGCTCTAATCAGTTCAAATTTGAAGTCTATCGCAAGCCTACTAATAATAACTCTTATGTGCATTTTTATTCTGACCATCATCCTTCGATTAAATCCTCTATTTTCTCAGCTATGTTTCTTCGAGCATTGAGAGTTGTCAGTCCTGAATTTTTAGATTCTGAGTTATGCAATATCATGAATATTGGTACTAAATTATGTTATCCTATTTCATTTTTAGATAACTGTCTTAAGAAAGCCAAGAATAGGTATTATAATAATGTAATTGTAAAGGAATTTCAGCGTAAAAATATCCTTAGCCTACCTTACCATGTTAATTTTCAATACCTTCCAACTGTACTTAAAGCAATTGGCATTAATGTAATCTTTAAGTATAATAATACTGTTAAATCACGCCTAGTAAAGAATAGCCCTGATAATGTTGTTGGTTGTGTGTATTCGATTGGATGTACACAATGTAACTCAGTATATATAGGCCAAACCGGTAAAACGTTAGATATTAGGGTAAAACAGCATAAATATGCGTGTAGAACAGCTAATACTTCCAATGCTTTATTTAACCATATGTATAGATGTAACCATAGCATCAAGTGGGATAGTTCTAAAGCGCTTGTTAAAAACAGAGATATAATAGAAAGAAATATTCTAGAATGTGCATTTATTCATTTTAAAAACAATTTCAATAACAGTTCGGGGACGTATAAAATTGACGATATCAGGTTAAAATTTCTTTTGCCTCTCATTAACCCTTGTTAAGTATGTGCTAATTGTTTTGTTTTTCCTGTACGTTGTATATATTTATGGGCATCTCGCCTTTTATCTTCATTCCCTGACGAGGTGTAGCTTTGAATACACGAAAGGCCTTGGAATCGTTTTTCTTTTTCCTTGTGGATTTGCAGCATATATATATATATATATGATGAAAAGAACCACGAAGGAAAGGAAACACAGGACGGTGCTCAAGCGCTTTCGTCTAATGACATCCTCAGGAACACTGTGTTCCTGAGGATGTCATTAGACGAAAGCGCTTGAGCACCATTCTGTTTCCTTTCCTTCGTGGTTCTTTTCATCATAAATATTTTTCACCTGTTACTTTCGTGAAATTGACGATTGGTTAGGTTAAGTCGTAATATTTTCGTGAATTTTAACGTTTTATTTGATTAAGTATACGCGGACAAAGTTGGGGAACGTAAACTACACTAGGATAATGTAGAGGAACGTAAACTATACTAGGTACCACAAAGGGACGTAAACTACACTAGGCACCAGAGGGGGACGTAAACTACACTTGCTCCCAAATTTTTAGTGAAATAAAATTAATAGAAATAATACTTACGAAGTTAACCATAAACCATGCAGGATAATCATCAATGGTTACACATCAATGGCTGTCTTTTACAGTGTCTCTCAAAAGAATATATACTATAATATCCGAGATTTTAGTCTTGAAAAATTATCTTCAGTTCTGTTCTGTTATTTCAGACATGACTGTTCTTCATAGGGTCTCAGTATAGTGCAATATCTCGTTTCCTGTACGGGTTTGTGAGAAGAGAACAGTACTGAGTTAATGGAAGTATCAAACTTTTCCATAGTTTAAGCATAGCTTAAGTATGAATTCGCTTTGCTGCTATAAAAATTTGTCCAATGATTCCCATTATCCTTTTGCTATGGTTGTTATAATGTGTTAGTGGCTCTTTGAAGTTTGCGTCTATTGACATTATTACTTCTAAATCTTTGAGTTGGTGTTTCACTATAATTTGTGTGTTGCCGCTCGTTGCATAACTATTTTGTTTACAGTGCTTTATTATTGCCGATCTTATGAGCTGGAATTTATCGTCATTCAAATCTATATTTTCTTGAACTCATTTTATATCACTTAAACATTTCATAGCTAAAAACCGATTTTGCATTCGTGAACTCGGTGCCTCTTTTCATGATTAAAATAATTAGGATTTATAGACGAAATATTGAGAAATAAAACCAAAGACACGAAACGGATTACATTATTCCTCATACAGATACTCTCATTCGTCCGAAAATATGAGGCATATGCAAACCTAGCTAGTGATGAGATGCGAGTTAACCCGTAATCAAGTCTTAATCAGAACTCGATTTCTTGGTCATCCATGATTGAATACTTACTGTACTGAGGTTTTATATGTTTTCAGCTTTAAAGCAAGTCAAATGATGTCAAACCAAAATGTTTGAATCCGTTGCGCCCATACATTGGAGATGACAATTAAATTCCACTTCACTAAATCTTCATTTGCTGTGTTAACCAACAACAACATAGCAGATAATTAAGACTTACTAAATATACAGGGTGTTTATAAAGTCCCTATCTATTTCAGTGAAAACGTAGCAAAAAGGGTAAAATTCAATAACAATATAATAGAAGGCATACATTTAATGAATACTTAAGCATATGATTCTACATGAGCACACCATCAGCATTTCTATGGAGTTCGAATCTGTCCGCAGCATTGTGGAAGACATTTTGGAGCATGACAGGGGTTATTTTTGTAACTGCTGTTACGATACGAGCAAGTAAATGTCCCAGCTTCATTTAGATGGCATTTTAAACACCGTCGTCTTTCAACAAGATGGGGCACCTTGTCATTACGCAGACATTGTTCGGGAGTACCTAAATGAACGATTTCCAAATCGGTGGATCGGACGTGGAGTCAACAGGCCCTGGGCGGCTCGATCTCCTGACCTAACGTCCTTGGATTTCTTTGCATGGGGCTTTATCAAATCAAACGTCTATCAAACGGGGGTTACAGATCTGCAAGATTTACGTGCTCGTATCGTAACAGCAGTTACAAAAATAACCCCTGTCATGCTCCAAAATGTGTTCCGCAATGCTGCTGACAGATTCGAACTCTGCAGAAATACTGATGGTGTGCTCGTGTAGAATCATATGCTTAAGTATTCATTAAATGTATGCTTTCTATTATATTGTTATTGAATTTTACCCTTTTTGCTACTTTTCACTGAAATAGATAGGGACTTTATAAACACCCTGTATTATAACAGGTTTTCGGTCTTATCTGCGTGAGTTCGAAACTCCGCCTCTGAATAGCTGTCATTTCTGATGGCCACCACTTTATCCCTCGTCCAAGTTGACAACTCAACGGAGAGAGAACATAATTTTCTGTACTCTTTTGCATTGTTTTTAGATTTAAATTAATCGGAGTTTATTGCAGAAATATAAAATAATACCCATAAAGTTACTAAAAAATAATAGGGAAATAACTTTCAGAAATTAGATGTTTGCCGAAGAACACTGCACGGATAAACTTCAAACATACTCGTATATAAGTTGAACATAAAAACCAAGATTTTAACGTGACATGCAATATTTCACTAATATAAAATACGTATCAAAGCTATTTTCGTGAAATGTTTACGATTGAATTTGCAGTTTTTTGTCATCTACCAACGATAACACTAAAGAGGGTCTTATAAGATTATCTTCGTCTGTATCTGCAATCATTACGATAGATAGTAAGGAAGGTAATAATGTTTCTCGTGTTACAGAGCGAATGACTGGTGAATCTGTGGATTTAATTCCATCAGACACTACTCTCTCTCAGATCTGACTAAGAAAATTAAAAATCCAAAGACCATTTTTACCCATAATACTTTGTTTTTCCTATAAATTTGTGAGCAAGTATTTCATGATCACATTTGTCAAAGGCATTATATATATATATATATATATATATATATGTGTGTGTGTGTGTGTGTGTGTGTGTGTGTGTGTGTGTGTTGTGTATAAGCCTTATTTGTAACGGAAACAGACGATAACGAGGGGCGTATTGATATGAATTTATAAATGAAAACTGATAACAGATAAACTTGATATACATAGGAAGTCTCTCTTCACTGGAATACACTGATATGAAACCAAGGAAGACAGACATATATATATATATATATATATATATACACACACTACGTCTCAGTGGTGTAGTGGTTAGCGTCGCTGACAACGAATCCGTCGACCCCGGGATCGAGACTCGTTGATGGCAGGTGGCGCACAGCAAAACCCAGCTGTTCATCCTTCCACACAATAAAGAAATTGGTTCGTAGATAAATGGGTACCCTGGGTAGCCTAGCACCTAGCTGTGGAGCATGGTTTGGATTCCACTGTAGGCCTTGGACTGTTGGTCTAAGGTGGAGAGTGACAAGCTTGACCTTCATCAGAATGAACAATTCTGGCGGAAGCAAACCAAGGTTAACCAAGATTATATACACCCTCTGCCAAAAAAAAGGGTTCACTCTAAAAACAGCCATGAAATCAACATTTATTAACCAATCATAATGAAACTCATACAGAGCAAAACTATATAAACAGTATATATGTCCATCAATTTTCAGATTCTTATATTCAAAATTAATGATTTAATGAGGATTGTTTATGTTCAACAAATTTTGTTGGTGAACATCGCTCCAGTTTTGAATTCTGAGAGTTCACAAAAGCGGTAAAACTTTGGTAATCAAATTTTTATTCTCATTTTAGTTGTAAAATACATCATAAGATTTATAAAATACAGGAATTGCTTCCATTAAAAGACCTCGAAAATAAAAGAAGGATTTTGAATTTCGAAACAGAACTAAAATCCTAAGTTTACAAAAGAAATCAAATTAACATTTTACTCTTTTGGAATTCCCATTAAAAAAATTGTTCAATGTGTTTCCCTTCTGTTCAACAATTTTCTTCAATCTTGGACGAAATTTATCAATAGTCCGATCGATCTGCTCCTGTGATATCTCTTCCCACTTCTCCACAAGAAGCTGACGCAAGTGATCAACATTTCTCATCCTGCGCCTGTAAACTCTCTGTACCAAATTTTCCTAGATTCCATAGTCAACAGGGTTCAAGTCAGGACTGTTAGGTGGGCAATTTTGGGGTTCAAGTAATTCTGGAACATTATTTTTTTAAGTATTCCACAGTTGCTATTACTGTATGGGACGTTGCTCCGTCTTGCTGAAAAAGATAATAACCACCGTTGGCCAGATTTTGCATTTCGGGAAGCATGTTTCGCAGCAGAGTATTTCGATAGTATTCAGCATTGACTTTTACACCAGGCTCAATAAAATGAATGGATGTTTTTCCTAACTTTGATATGCCAATGATGCAATGGTTAGCATATCTGACCGGCAATCGGATGATCCCGGGTTCGATTCCTGGGAGGTGCCTCATTTTTCATTGCTTGTTTTCTCCTCTCCTCTTGTGTGGACACTTCTAAAAAGCGTCGTTCTTTGCAATATATATATATATATACAGGTATACCCCGGTTTTCGAAAGAGTTATGTTCTTCAGACTCATTACGAATAGCGAAATTGCGAATAACGAATCATTTTATCCCATATAAATACATGTTTTATTGGGGGCTGCGTTCCGGTGGCCATTTTTCAGAAGGTAAGATGTTTCGATACGTTTCCATATGATACATAAAAGCAAGTATAAAATATAAATGCAGACCTGTATTAGCATAGTAAGTTATAATTAACATCAGTAAAAGAAAAATGGCCTGTGATACGGGCATGCTGCGCTGCGTTTGGTAGCAGGCGGAATTGTGAATTATTTTTTCCCTTATCTGGCATTGCGAATAACTGAGCTGGGTTTGCGAATAGCGGAATTTGGTGTCAAAAAATATATTACCTATAAGCGAAACTACGAATATCAAAGCTATGAATAACGGGGTATACACATATAATATATATTATATATATATATATATATATATATATATATATATATATATATATAAATGTTTATCATCGTTCTTATCATCATAGAAAATAGATCGAAAACTTTGCCTTCTAATCTATTACCTACTATGTTTTTATGCCCCTAATTCAGTTTCTCGGATAATTGAGGCTATATACGTATATAGTGTCCCAAAAGTCCCTATCTATTTTTCAGAAATAATGATATTTTAAGGAAAATGAAAGAACACCATAACCAAATATGTGTATACTGTATATACCAAATTCACTATTAACTTCAGCATGAGCACTATCAGTGTCTCTGCGTGTCTCACATCTGTCGGCTGCATTACGGAAGATATTCACCAGCATCTGTGGAGTTATTTTCGGGGCCCTTTTTCTTTGCAGAGGCTACAGTGACAGGACTAGTTTATCTTAACATGCTTCAGCACTAATTAGATCTTCAACTTCTCTCAGATGGCATTCTCAGCACGATTGTGTTTCAACAACATGGTGCTCCTTGTCATTACGCAAGCATCGTTCGAACTTATTTCAATGAACATTTTTCAAATCGTTGGATTGGTGGTGGAGACAGGTCGTGGGCGGCAAGATCTCCGGATTTGACGCCTCTAGATTTCTTTGCATCTGAACTTTTTCTTGTGTGGGGAGTCTGCGTGATGTCACTCCATGGATAGGCTCATCCCCAGTCACAATTCGTGAAAGGAAGTCATCCCCTTCTGTCTCGTATCGAATCAACGACTCAGAAGCAATTTCTTTTCTTTGGGCTTTGTGATCTTCAGTCAGTTGGCGAGGAACAAACCGTGAACACACTTTTGAGTATCCCAGTTGCTGAATTATCGTATTCACACTTCCTTCAATAATTCCTAGCTCCAGTGATAGCTCCTTGTATGTGACGCGCCGACTTGATCGAATGATGCTGTTAGCACGTTGCACATTGTGATATGTCACAGCCGATGCTGGGCGACCGCTGTTTGGCTCATCATCGAGGCTGGCTCTCCCTCTCTCCGATGATCTCACACGTTTAGACCAGCGTCCAATTGTGCTTCGATCAACAACAGCGTCTTCGTAAACGTTTTGTAGACGTTTGTGAATATTTCCAACTGTTTCGTTCTCTGCGGTTAAGAACTCGATAACAGCTCTCTGTTTACGACGCACATCACTGTCAGACGCCATTTTCGAAACTGCGTTAACCATCGGTTTTATACAAGGACGTTTAAAAGCGGTTTTATACAAGGAGGGAAGGTTCAAACTGGAAAAATCTGGTTATGTGAAGTGCAGAAAGTTCAAACTTACGGCTCAAAAACATTTCAGCCTCATGGCCTATTTTTTAGTTAAGAAAAAAGGGTGGGGCAAAATATATTGAGTGCCCCTAGTATATACACGGTTTTTATTATGCCGTTCTTTTATTTCCCTTAAAATATTATTTTTGCAAAATAAATAAGTACTTTTGGGACCTATTGATATATCTACTAGTCTATATTTGTGCAACATCTTACAAGAAGTAATATTGGATAGGTGAAGTGAACACAAGTTTATCCTCTTCGTGTGATATATTTTGAATTTGAGGAATGTGCTGTCTGAAAAAATCATTAATTCGAGGGCATTACAAAGTTACACACACACATATATATACACACACACACACACACACACATATATATATATATATAATATATATATATATATATATATACACAGCAATCCCTTGCCAGCCGCGGGTTTTGCAACCGCGGTTTCGAGTATCCACGCAAATTTTCTGTATACCGTTTTGGCTACCGCGGTCTACAGTTTTGCTTAACCACGGTTTTTCGTGTTCCGCACCGTAGCAATCATTTATTATTTTGTTTATATTTGCATTTATAAGTGTAATTATGGCCTCTAAGCGTCGAATTGATGTTGATAGTGAGGTGAAGGTCATGCCATCATTATTAAAGGTAAATAAAAGTATTCTTATTCACTATTAATATTTAATGTTGTTTTGTTTGTTAATGTTCATGTTAATGTTAATATATATATTAATGTTGTTTTGTTCGTACAGGCACATATTTCTTATGTTTACTGAGTGAATAGGATGTGTAATTAATGAAAAAAGTGAGTGTCAACCACGGCCGTGGAACCTAACCTCCCTATTTCCCCATAAGCTTTTAGTTTTACCAACCGCGGTTTTGCCAACCACGGGGGTTTTCAGTAATGTAACCCCCGCGGTTGACGACGGATTGCAATATATATATATATATATATATATATATATATATATATATATATATATATATATATATATATAGTGTCCAGAAAACCCTTATTTTTATTTGCCCTTTATTTTATAATGGACGTATATTTTATTGTTGGGGTTTCTTCTTCAGTAAAGTAACAGATTGGGTTTTTTATTCCGCATACACCTATATGCATACACCTATACATTTCTAATCTTTTATTACTTAACTAATAAATATTGTATAGTGAAGCCGTTCTTTCACCATTTCATATTTAAAACAATAACTTTTCCTGTTTTCGTAGAAATTAGGAAAAGACGATACCGCTACCAATAGACTACAGATTAATAAGGCCATAGAAGAGCTTCCTAAGCCTTTAAGGAAAAGCTAATTCTTGACTAAGCATCTTTAAGGACTTAGTCTGCACGAAACAATATGGCTGAACCCTCAAACAGTGATGCCGGGTTTGCAGCTGGAACAGAAAATCAAGATAGTTGAGTGGTTTCATGTAACAAATTCTGTGACGCAGGGGCAGAGGAACTTTTGCAGAGAATATGGATGCAGAGATTCACCTGATAGAAAGACAATATCATGAATTGTTAGAAATTTCAAATAAAAGGAAATGTAGGCAATCTACATAAGGGTAAAAGTGGTAGGCGATAATCCACAAGAACTGTGCAACACGTAAATATGGTTCATAAAATTATTGCGCGCAGTCAGCAGAAGTCAATTCTACGTTTGTCAGCAAAAGTAGGTATTTCACATCTGTGCATCGGATACTTCGTACCCAATTAACCCTTTTTCCCTACAAAATTCATTCACAACCTTCACTGACCAATATTCAAAAACAAAAACAAATGGAATTCGCAACATGGATGTCAGCAAAGCTAAAAGATCCTGAGTTTTTGAAACACATCCATTTCACTGACGAGTGTTATGCACATATGTCTAAACAGATCAATAAACTGTCTAAGCAGATTAACATCTGTCTAAGTAGATTAGTAGTATGCCTGGAAACAAGACGAGTGCATAGCAATTGCAATGTTGACCAAATGAGTACCATTGCCACCCACCCCACCCCCTTGTTGTAAGGTGCCAACTCCCTCCCCCAGTGCCAACCCCAGGGTGCCAAAAAAGGGGTGAATCCCCCAGCAAGCTGGGGGTGTCCACCTAACCTCTTTGGGGAGAAGCTGGTACGGCCTCACCCCCAAAGGGGCATACCTAACCAAGAGAGAGAGAGAGAGAGAGAGAGAGAGAGAGAGAGAGAGAGAGAGAGAGTTACAAGGAGTTACAAGGAAAAGAAGTACCTCAAAAGGCTTTGCGGCCCATACCGAGGAGGTACCAATGGCAACGGGTGCCAGGGAAAATTTTCTACACCCTCAAATAGAGTGCAAGATTTGGCCTAACCTTTTCTTGAAGTGATCCACAGAGGAACTGTTCACAACTTCTGAAGGTAGCCTGTTCCACGTGTCACAGATCTTATACGTAAAGTAATTCCCACACACACTAGTCCTAAACCGTTTCAAATCCAACTTCCAACCATTGTTGCGAGTTGGGTTATCATTTAAACTAAACATGCTTCTAAAATCGACATCGTTGAACCCGCGTAAGAGCTTGAAAACCTCGATGAGTTGACCGCGCAGCCTCCGAGTTTCCAGCGAAAACAAGTTCAGGGCGCGTAAGCGTCGACTGTAGCCCATATGCCTAACGGAAGAGAGAGAGAGAGAGAGAGAGAGAGAGAGAGAGAGAGAGAGAGAGAGAGAGAGAGAGAGAGAGAGAGCATCCTACACCTGGAAGGTCCAGGTGTACAATGGGCTCTCAGGTTAACATCACTTGCCTTAGAACTCGAAATCCGCCAGTTGACTTAGAAGGCTTAGAAGGCATAAATGGCTTGTATATATTAATAACCTTCGAACGAATTAAAAACGCACACAAACGCAAATACACTCTCTGACTATATATACGCCCATAGATCCCCTATTGTTACACCACACACACACACACACACACACACACACACACGCATATGAAAAGATGCATGTAAAGCCCTAATAGCAAAATATATACGAGCATAACCACCACACAAAAACCCATCAGCACCAGAACCAGCACCACAACCACCACTCGTCTAAGTATAGCTTACCATCACATAACCAAACTCACATTACCCACGAATTTTACTTACCAGTTCCTGGTAGACCGACAAGGTCTCTAAATACAACCCAATAGACAGAGCTATTAAGCATAAACAAATACGTTTATGGGGCCAGGGGGGTAGACCGACAAGGTCTAAAAAAAGAACAACGCTAATTGTTTTTCTATTAAGCTTCTCATGGTGGAACAGCACGAAGCTAATTTGACGTTTGGTGAGCGATCTTTTATACAAAAATCGAATAAGATAAACTAAGTTTAATGCCAAAACAAATTTCCACCATAATATACAATTTTATCCTTAAACTATAACATAAAAAGCATTAACATGATTTTTAAAACAAAATAGAAATTAAATTATGGGTAACTATTTCATTTTTCCTCTTTTGGCGAATTATTTTGTTTCAATACAAATTTATCTTTAATATACAATTTTATCCTTAAACTATAACATAAAAAGCATTAATATGAGTTTTAAAACAAAATAGATTCTATTTCGGGGTAACTCTTTCACTTCTCGTCTTTCACCCATTTATTGTGTTTCAATACAAATTTGTCTTTAAGACACCAATATATCTTTAAACCTTATTACAAAAAATATTAATATAACTTTTTATTAAAAATAGATTGTATTTCGGCATAACTATTTCATTTCTCGTCTTTCGCCCAAATAGATTCTGTTGCGGGGTAACTTATTAATTTTTCCTTTTTTATCCAATTATTTTGTTTCAATATAAATTTATCGTATTCCGCGGCGTATAAATTTATCTTTAAGACAGAAATATATCTTTAAACTTTATTACAAAATAAAAATTAATATAATTTTACAATAAAAATAGATTCTATTTCAGGGTAACTTATTTATTTTTCCTCTTTTATCCAATTATTTTGTTTCAATATAAATTTATCGTATTCCCCGGCGTATAACGCGCACTTTTTTTCCCCCCAAAATACTCCAAAAATCACCCTGCGTTAAAATTAACTCGTTAAAATTGTACATGTGAAGTGAAGTAGGAGGTATATTGTTTCCTAAATTTTTATTTTCCTAAATTTTCTCTTCAAAATAATTTTCTCTTCAAAATTAGGGTGCGCGTTATACGCCGGGAAATACGATACTTTAAATACACCTCACACTGACTAAATATGGAGTGCAGAAAGTTGGTTTCAGGGTATGCAGAATAATATTATCGCAGTCCGTTCCATCAGAATGGGCTATACGTAGTTTGGCGTACATGTGCATGCAGCTTGGATAAAAAAAAGTAAGGGCCTGAACTGGGTATCACGAATTCTATAGGGGCACTGGGGGAACTAATTGTGTTTAGTGGGTTAATTGTAATGAAGTTACTGTGCTCAATAGAAACTTGTGTTTGGGGCATATCAAAGAGGGACAGCTCCGATTTACAACATTGTGAGCTACACGGATGGATGAAGCGTGCCATGACGAGTCAGAAATAGTGCCACCTCTCTCGACGAGTAGTAAACAGCCTATGATTCGTGAGAACAATGTCCTCAGCTTATATCAATTAAAAAAAAATGATCAACCATAGGTTTCATTCGCTTAGAACACTTCTTTTTTGATGTCCTTACGTTTAACGCCATGTGTTGGTAACCCCTTCTTCCAGACAGCCCTGTTCTTCTTCTCGCCACCACGCATTTTTCTCTTTGCATCTTTGATGATTTCGCCCCGTGTACGTTTTAAAAGTGTTTTTAGAGCTTCTTTAGGTTTAGCTTCACCCATTATGTCTTCTACCGTGTTAAAACCTGATTGTAACGCTTTCCTCCCGAGGTGTCTGGCTCCCCTCTTTAACAATGGGACAGCTGTGCGTAGTATGGTTGAAAAAATGGATCCAAACCCACTCCCACGCTGATATCTCACCCCTCGATAGACTGTGAAAGGCCTTCGGGTCATTATAACTGAATGCGACGAAAGTGCAGCTTCACTGTTAAGCTCCCATCACCGAATGGGAATTTTTTTTCCCTCAATCGTTCTTATATATGTTGAGATATTGGTTAATAGATTAATCGCAACATTCACATAATGGGGCTTGTCATATGTAATGCTCAAGTTCTTCCCTCTATGGTTGGGAATATGTGCAATGCGCAGCAGACGCACCTGGGTATCCCCAACAAATTGATGTTTCACGATATTGCTGCAAATATAGCACATGTCTGGGGAGGGATGGCCATCACCCAATTTATCCAATTTTAACTGATACATTAAGCTGGACAAGTCATGTGCCTCGTGAAAGGTATCTCTTTCGAACGCCTTTTCACACTCACGATCTCTAAGAACCGTAAAAAGGGTTCTTTATAATCAATACTTAAGAAGCTGGTGGATAGCTGAATTTGCATGTCCCGACCTCATACCAATCGCGTTCCAATTGAATAGGCCCATGGAGTTCTGTTACAAAGTTGGCTAGTGTATTGTTAGGATGTACAGACAGAGAAGAAGAGGATGGGAGTGTGACATAAAAGTGGTTAGGCGCCATGTTGATACTATTTAAACTTCATTATTGCATCAGCTTTTTTATAGGTGTTTAAGCTTTCTGGGTATCCTAGCCATTTCGCCAGGTACATTTTTCTCTTTCCTGAACCTTTGCTGCCGAAATTTTTTTTAAATTTTAAACACACTTTTTCCTAAATTAAATGTCACTTTCTGCAACTCCTCGCGATAAAAGCCTCCTACGATTTCTTCCATATTCAAATCTTCAACGTAATACATCATTAGCTCGCCTTTAGGTCTCATAGCCCCAACTTTAAAAATCTCACGTGTACATATTTCAATAATAAATGCTTTGAGCTCCATAAGTCAATTGGCACTTGCAGGAATATGAGAATCTGTGAATGTGGTGTTTCATATGATGGATAAATGGGGGAAATTCACCCATAAATGCGATGAAATTTTACATGTCATGAAAAATACAAGGCGAACGGAGTAAAGCATGTATGTTATATGAAAGACGTTAAGCCTAAAAATAGACCTTGTATAACTGGGTACTACGATATAGAAACTTACACAAACTCTGAAACCAAAGAGGTTATCCCACATCTACTTGTAAGACAGACTATCTGCAATGAGTGCATGGAGGTTAAATGTGATGAGTGTCAGAAATATGGTAAACAGGACAAACGTTTTTAAAATGATCGCACATGACAGCTCTGTGAAACGCTTTGTGTCCTATATTGTCAAGTTAGCGGACAAGTTAAAAAAAATGAAGGGTGTATATTCTTGCCTATAACGGGGCAAAATTTGACACACATTTCCTTTATAAGGAACTGCTTAAACACGAGTCATGAGAGATATTCACAGGTGATCCCCTGAAAAGAGGAAACAAACTTATACAGATGCAAATAAGAGGTAATGTTAAGTTTAAAGATACTTTATTATTCACACTTTGTAAACTAGCCAAGCTACCCAAGGTGATGGGTGTAGCCACCGAAGTTTCAAAAGGGTACTTCCCTTACACTTTACTCACTAGCGACATTTTAAATTACGTAGGACTACCTCCCCCAAAAGAATACTTTAACTACACCAACATTAATGATAGTGAGCGTGAAGATTTTGACCGCTACTACAACAGTTTTAATGAAACTAATCCTTACCAGATAGCCGATTAATGTGAGCGTTATTGTGTGAATGATGTGCGCGTGCTTAGAGTATGTTTCCAGCCCTTTAGATGGATGTACACAAACTTCGATCTGCTGCAAGTCGCAACCACAATCGCCTCATTGTGCTTTACTTGTCCCTCGTTGAACGCTCTTATCATGATTTTTGTCGTGTCGAACACGAGTTTTATCCAAAACTCATTCGGGAATATTTTTAATTGGCTTTAGTCTGCCTACTTCTCTCTCAAATGCCTACATCTGCCTACCTCTGCCTACTTGCCTATTCTTTTATTTGCCTATTTGCCTATTTTTCAAATGTCCACACTTAGAAATTGCCTTTAGCATATTGCGCTGATAAATATAGACGAAGTTTGGTTTCTCTTCATCGCGCGTTAAATTGTCTGTTTAAGTTGTCGCCTTTCTAATATTTACAGGGTTATTCTGAGTACTTGTTTAGCTCCTATTTCATCTATTGGTTTATATGGTTATAAAAGCAAGGAAGCAGTTTTATTTAACAAAACTTTTATATTTGCATAATCAATTTTAGTGCTAAGCAAAAATGCGATAATAATGAAAGACTGTTGCTTTGCGAGTCTTTCACTTTTGTGAAGCGGTTTATTCGTCTTGATGCCACGCGCCATAGTGATCATTTATGGACAGAAATTACTTATTTACAATATCAGTCTGGCGGTCGCGTGTGCCTCCATAAACGCGGTGTATCACTAAACCTACTCCTATATTTTTCCGGTTCATTTCTCAACTCCTTGCATCTAACTTTTGTATGAGATTTTCTTTCAGTGTCTTCCTTTCGGATGGTGTTTTTAATCCTTTCGTGCTGGTTGCCCAGGGTCTCTACATCCTCTAATGTTTTTTCCACTTTTTCTTCATTTATAAATCCTTCTTGCTGGTTGCCCAGGGTCTCTACATCATCTAATGTTTTTTCCACTTTTTCTTCGTTTATAACTCCTTGTTGGTTGCAAGGGTCTACATCATCTAATGTCTTTTTCGATTTTTATTCGTTCGTAACTCTTTCTTGTTGGTTGCCAAGGGTCTCTACATCATCTAATGTCTTTTTCGATTTTAAATTGTTTAGACAAATCTCTGGTAAAACGATCCGCGGAGGAGAGGTTCTTTCCACTACAGCGAATTTTAATTTCTCTTCCTCCACCCACACACTATTTGCGTGCAACGTCTCAACGACCAATTCGTTTTCCTTCATTCCTATGATTTTTTCGTTTGAATTTTCCTCCTTTATTTCCTGAATGACCGGGTAGTGAACTATTCGCGTATAGCGGTTCACTTGAGGAGAGGGTTGCTCCTCAATCAGATAATCTGCATTTACTTCGAGGAGGGGACTTTCCTGGTTGCGTTTCTCCCTTTTACTACAGGATTCTTTCAGGCTTACTTTCTTTACTTGGGTTTTTTTCGACATCTAGCTGCTTATCAGGGTGATTTACCCAATTAGAAATGGACAGGTAAACGCGTCTAACGCATAAAATACAAAACCGCACGAGAAAAAGAAACCCACACCAATTGACCTTTGATCTTAATTTTTCCATTCGGGTTGGTTTATTATCACTCTGAGCTTGCACTTCGTGATTTACACTTACGACTTTATTTCCGATTTCGCCTTTCGTGAGACTTCATTTCGGCTTCCGTTCCCGTGAAAATTCAATGTGTCGTTTGTTTCATCATTGGTTTTCCACATACTTACGTCATATACTCCGTTTACACGATATGTTTCCGTTAACACAATATCCGTACTTTTGTTGGCACTTCCGTTCCCGTCCACTGACGATGAATCCTTTCCGGATTTATTTCCACACGCGCTTAACTTATAAACATTACTCACACACGTATTTTCCTTAGAATCATTGTCCCAAGCATTTACTTCGTAACCATGACTCGCATACTTGCTCCCTTTTAAGTCGTTTTCACGAGCGTCCAATTGACAAACATCGATCACACCGTTTTTCTCCGGAAATTCACTTTTGCTTGCGCGTGATTTTTCCTCGCATTCTCGGATCACATGTCCCTCTGACCTTGAATTTCTTGCGTTTGTTACCTCTCCTCTCTCGATATTTGTAAAAACATTCTCACTTACGGGTGCACCAACCTCAGAAGCTAATCTCATACTCAAGGCCGCGCGATTTCCGCTCAGCTCAGCTTCTTTTTCATTGATAATTGAGGCACACAAATTTATCTCGCTCACTTTTCTTTCCCTCGTTCATTCTTTCAGGTTCATTTATTGCATTTTTCTCCTTAAATGTACTTTCGTCCGCATTTGATTCATAAATATTATTCACACAATTTGGCTCTCTTTGATTTATATTTTCTGTTACGTACCTCTTGCAAATTTCATCCACTCTCTCGCCACCTAACATCGAGTCACTCTTGTCAATTCTCTCCTCTTTTGAAACAGCTGTACTGGCTCTTTCAGTAACTTGCTTATCAGCTTCAGACTTCAAGCTGAAGGTCGAATTGCATCCGTCAGCTGTACATTCACTCTCGCTCATGTTTAAATTACACAAATTTACTTCGTTTGTGTGTAAATTTTTCTCTTTTCTTTCTTCTAGCTCATTTACTTTACAATCCCATTCTTCTTCTTCTTTTACGGGAATATTTTTACTTCTCGGGCCTTCTAGTCATTGCTGATTCGTCGTTCCTTCAGTTTCCTTAAAGGAAACTTTTCGAGGGTTTTTTCTCTAATTTGTGGGGAGTCCGTTCTTTTTACCCAAGAAGGGCTATTTTGGCGACCTTCCCCATTCCTTGTCGGCGATCGTCCTCGGTCTTCCTGATTTCGGTATCCCCCATCGGGGTTGTCCCGGGAGGAGCTCGCGTACGGCGAAGGGGACCGATTCCTTGGGTAATTTTCTCTTCGTCGTTCATACGGTGACGGCGACCTTGCGTCTCTGCTCTCCCAGTAATTAAAATAATCACTTCTTCTCCCTCCTCGTCCGGGCTCGTATGGTGATGACGATCTTTCGTTTCGGTTTTTCCTGTAATTAAAATAATCATTTCTTCTTCCTTCTCGTCGGGGTTCATACGATGATGGTGACCGTTCGTTTCGGCTCTCCCTGTAACGAGAATAATCACTTCTTCCCTGGTCTCTTCTGGGCTCGTATGGTGACGGCGACAGTCAATTTTGGTTCTCCCTGTAGTGAGAAAAACTTTCTCTCTTCCATCCTCGGTTATCGGGATAATCGTCCCTTCTATGGTCATAATAATGGCCATTTCGATTGCTTTGCGTTTCTCTTCGTTCTCTCGGCCACCTATCTTCTTCTCTTCCCCTATTTTCATTCGGTCGGTAGGGCGACGGGTACCGCCGTCGGTCCTCGTAGTTTTCTTCTCTTCCATGGTAGCTATTTTGCCGGGACGGAGACGCATATCGTCGCTCTCCTTCCCTGAGGTGCTCTCGAGCCTTACTTTGGTCTATCTCTAAGGCCTTCATTTTTTCAATCATTGGGCAAAATTTTACCCTATGCTCGACACTTCCGCAGATGTAACATTGGGGCTTATAAGCCTGAGTCGGTGCTTACGCTTGTACAACATTCACACTTGGTACATGGTTTTGCATAGAGGGACCAGGATGGATGGACAAATCGTAAGGCGGGGTACTATTGTAGGGGACCTGCCTCGGGGGAATGTTGAAAGGGGTAGCTTGGGAATGCAGGTTTTGTCCCACGTAAGGGGACGTGTTTAAATGCGGGGAATAAGGAGGGTGATTCATTAAATTATCTTGGTTTTGATAAATGGGAACCTCGGGGGTCGGTATAGATCCCATGTTTTGGTTGGAATAGGGTACTGAATAAAAAGGGGTGATCGGTCGTGGGAGTAAAACTGGCGTTACGTGAGTTCCCCGGGTATAGGACCTATGTCCCTATCGGGGAACGACCGGTTTCTCCCCCTCAGCATAGATTTCGAAGCAATTTACGAAGGGGTCCGGGGCTCAGGAGATCCCCCATCCCCCACCGATGTGGGAGGTGTTCTTTTTGGTCACGTGATTGACCAGTGCACTACGTCGATTAGCTGATGATTCCATTTATAGGGCTAGGAGTCGGGGGGAATCTTCTCCCCTAGCCATTAGCCTATGGATAGGCTGTATTGGGTTCCCGGAGTCAAGGGGTCCCCGATAAGTCTTTCGGGGTACGACAACACGTGACGACCGTACCTTGCACTACGTCGGTTAGCCTATGATTCCATGAATTTGTGTAAGGCTAAGAGTCGGGGGGAAATCTAATCTAATCTTCTCCCCAGAGCCATAGGCCTATGGATAGGCCTTGTATTGGGTTCCCGGAGTGATGGGATCGCCGATAAGTCTAAACGTATGCCCGGACAACCTGGAGAATTTTGCGAATGGAGCTAGTAGCCGCGCAAAGTAGCCTCTGTAGCCGTTCAATTAATTCTCGGTTCACGTCCCCGGGTACCTATCGAAGTTTGACCGTGGCTGAAAGCACCTATGAAAAGGTAGGGCCGGGGTGATTCCAGCCCGGCCGCAGACCCCCCTATAAACCACTCGTTGACTCATAAGTAGCGCGTCATAGGGTCTATGACTTCGGCCAAAATTTTCCATCAATCGCGCGCCCAACGCCTCGGCTCGTCGGAGCAACTGACTCCCCGGTGCCTATGGCGGCCCATAGGGCTAGCGATCGGCGATAAGTAGAAGATGGAAGGTCGCCGATTGGGCTCTAAAGGCGCCCAAATCTTGTGAGTTTCAATGGGTAGGTAACATCTACGCGAGGGGTGAGAATGTGAGTTTTAGTCCTTCCCTTCTCACAGTATCTACCAGTTGAATTAATCCCCGTAGCAATGTGAGCTAGATGCTGCCTAATCGAAATTCTCACAGCTTACCCAACGGGTGTTGTAGACCGTTCGAGACGATTCGATCGTCGCACCGGATGCGTTTGATTTTTTCATGCACTTCCTCATCCTAGTCTCCGTACTTATGCAGAGTTTACGAGGTATAGAATTGTAAATTACCTTATTTAACACAAATGGCACATCTATATGCTGCATCATATTTCCTGCGTCCCTTTTTAACCCTTTAACCTCCCTTTGGATTCTATATGCAAATGATGTAAATGACTCATCGGGGCTTCTACTTTCTCTTTCTATGTTCATCAGTCTGTTTGTGATCTCGTCTCTTCTATTTTGGCAATAGAGATTGGAACAAATATCTAAGAATTCTTTCTAAGTTTTCACGCTCTCTTCAAATTCTACAAGCACCAGTCCACTGAGTGGAACCGAGCATCGTATTGCCAAAGCGATCCGCATCCTGTCGGAATTTCGCCCTCGCTCGGGAATTAACCGTGCGACCTCGAATACGAAATCCTGAAAGGATATGTAACTTCGAACCACTCCTTGAGCGGCAGCAATTTGGTACTCGGCATACGTCCCACAAAATATGGGACAGATTTCAGCCGCATGACGCAGCTTTTTCTCCTCGGGAGAGAAATCGTTTTCCTCTCCATAAGATAGTTGGAATGATCGGATAGCTAGTACTTGAGGGGGACGCATGGGAGGAGAGTTTCGGGGTGACGGGCTGCGCTTACCAGCCGCTTCCCGGCTTCCTAAGCTAGCCTGTCTACTATCCTGACTAAACGCCATTTTTTCCCCGTCTAATGAAAAAGGCCAAAATTCTAGAAATCCCTGCCTCAAATCGGCTTGCAGAGGGCTATTTCCCTGTTTAAGTTCGCCTTGAATTTCCTCAGGAGGAAGCAAGAGGGGATGTGAGGTATTCTATTTATGTCAAAGTTTGGGGGAAAAATTTTAATCCTGAAGGGGATTGTTTAGGGGTGCTTCCTGTTACAGGAAATTTGTCTTCCTGTCCCCTAAGACCGGTTGCAATACAAACAGGTTTGCTTACCTTGGATTTCCCTTCGTCTTTCGGAGAGATGGATTTTCTCGTCCTCGCCTGTTACTTGGAGTCTCGTTGCCGTTTCCACTTGTGCCTGAATAGCAGCTCTTGACCTTGTGAGTCTGGGTGGAACTGCCGTTTTTCTCTTCTCCGTGTAGATGGTCCTCATACACGCTTCAGTCGGCTTCTGGTGCTTCGACGAGCGTCTAGGAAAGGGGGTAGGAAATAATTACCTAACCCCACACCTGACACCATTCTATTATACCCGGGCGTGTTTTCCCAGATGAGTTTTAATTCACCCCCAAGTATAATAGATGTACTCTGCAGACGGTCCGGACTGGACCTACAGAATGCGCTGACCAATCGGTCACTTACGGAGCCCGAAGTTTTCGCAGCCCGCTTTCACACTCGTCGGAGTTACGTTTATTATGATGGGATTGAATTAGAGTCTACTTTATTTTCAGGCACTTTAATTATATTTAGGTAAGCGGATTACAGGCGGTAGTTTACAATGCTTCGTTTAAGTCTTTATTTCACAAGGTCATTTAAGTTCACCGGGTTAAGATTTAGTTATTATTATTCTAAGGGTGACAATTAAGGTCACCAGGATATAAATTAATTTAAGACTACTGGCGCTTCCTCCATTCAGATCCTTCAACTCCCATATTCCAATTTAAGCCTTAATTTCTAATGTGAAATTTACCCTTCACCCTGGGTATCCCTTTCCGTCCCTTTAACCAAAATATCCCTACGGCCCTGTTCTCGCGACACTACCCTCGTGCCCTTTCTTTGGGTCCGTCAAAGCGTGGACTAATCCGTAGTCTACAAGCTCCTCGTTCAATGGCCGGACCCTTTCTTTTATACGAAGCAATCCACATTTCTCATATATCAGAGGTGTACGTCACCATGAGACCACGAGGCTTTGGTAATCCCCATGAGTCGAGGTTCCGATATCGCAACTCTGGACGGATGTGAGGTGTTAGCTGGAAAAGTACATGGGCCAACAGCCAGCGAACGATGTCACAAGAGAGCGTCAAAGCGTTCTTAATTAGGCTGAATATTGCGTTTTTCAGTTTTACGGGCGCTAGTTTGAGGGCGGAGGAGAGATTTGAGCGAGTTTGAGCGACAGTCTGGAGATAAAACAACCGTCTGCTCTTGTCGTGAAGGTGGGCGTGCTCGTGTACAATGGCCGATATCGCCAGAGACTTGCTTCGCGTATAATATATATATATATATATATATATATATATATATATATATATATATATATATATACCACACACACACATCTGCCATTTACGCCTTCTAAGCCGACTGATGGATTTCTAAGCCAACTGTCAAGAATATCTGAATAGCACAATCTGGCAGCTCAAAATTATATATATATATATATATATATACATACACATTTGCCTTCTATGTCTTCTAAGCCATCTGGCAGATTTCGAGTTCTAAACCCGGTGATGCTGTGAAGCTTTCTTATTATGCGTCTGCATCTCGCAGGCGATGGATGCTCTGTCTTCTGCTCTCTCTCTCTCTCTCTCTCTCTCTCTTCTCTCTCTCTTCTCTCTCTCTCTCCGGGATAGCGTAGGTGAGATGGGGTTAGAGGTCGGCGCGGCGATGTTGAGGGAGTGTGGAGTGCATTCCGGGACGAGTTTCTGGTGCTGCAGTCTGCTGCCATATGCTCAAAACCGGTCACCCTTGCTTCAACGCAGCCTAAGTGGTTCAGTCGTGACATCGCTTCGGCTATCCGAAATAGGAAAGCCACGTATAGGAGGGCGAAGGCCAATCGTTCTCATGAGAACACTGAAGCGTATGTCCGCCTGTGTAGGGAAGTGAAGGCGAAGTTTATGCTAGCGAAACGTAACGAAGAACTACGGGTGGCAAGCCTCTGCAAGGGGAACCCTAAGGAGTTCTTCAGTTATGTTAATAGTAGAAAGCCCATTAGAAGCATGATAATGGGCGTTCTGCGGACCTCCGACGCGGACATCGCTAATGTGCTTAATGAGTACTTTGCGGGAGTGTTCACCAGGGAGGACACCCGCGTCATCCCCGAGCCAGGCGTCAGGCACGAAGGTGCTGGCCTGGATAGTGTTCGGTGTACCGCGACAGTCGTTGCCGATAGAATAGACAAACTGAGTGTGTGTAAGGCTCCTGGGCCAGACCAGTTCCTCCCCAGAATGTTGCGGGAGGTGCGCGACCAGGTGGCTCCCCACCTGGCTACAGTCTTCAACAAATCGTTGGAGAAGGGCCAGGTGCTTGGTGACTGGAGGGAAGCCAACGTGACCCCTATCTTTAAGAAAGGGGATCACGAAAGTCCAGGGAACTATCGTCCCATTAGTCTCACTTCGGTTGTAGGTAAATTATTAGAGGGGATAATAGCGGATAGGATCGTTGACCATTTGGATTCCTACAAGCTGCTTGGGGACTTCCAACATGGGTTTAGACGGCATAGGTCGTGTCTCACCAACTTGCTCGAGTTTTTCCACGTCATGTTGAGTGAGTATGATAAGAGTAGGGCGATTGATATACTTTATCTCGACTTTCAGAAAGCCTTTGATAAGGTACCTCACCGCCGGCTAATGGCCAAAGTGCGCGCGCTGGGTATCGGTGGGGAAGTATGTAGGTGGATTGAAACTGGCTGAAGAGTAGGCGGCAGAGGGTTGTAATTAAAGGGGTTAGTTCGGGTTGGGCCTTGGTCACTAATGGGGTTCCTCAGGGTTCCGTTTTGGGGCCACTGTTGTTTATCATTTACATAAATGATATCGACGCTGGCATCGTCAGTCGGATCACCAAATTCGCTGATGACACGAAGCTTGGGGCCAATGTTGGGACGCCCGAAGCGATCGAGCAACTGCGTGCGGACCTACGTAGGGTAGGAGAGTGGTCCGAAAAATGGTAAATGCCGTTTAACTTGGGTAAATGCAAGGTGATGCACATTGGCTACGCCAATCACAAGTCGGACTACTCCATGTTGGGAAGTAATATCGAGGCCACTGATTTGGAAAAGGACTTGGGTGTGTTAATTAGCAGCGACCTTAAGTTTACCAAACAGTGCGTAGATGTGGAAAAGAAAGCCCAGAAGCTGTTGGGTTATATCAGGAGGCAATTTCAGTTTCGGAACAAGGAGATTGTGCTCTCTCTGTATAACTCCCTGGTTCGGCCGCACCTGGAGTATGCTGTGCAGTTCTGGTTGCCCACCCTCAGGAAAGATATTGAGAGGCTGGAGCGAGTGCAGGCGAGGGCCACAAAGTTAATCCCTTCCGTTAGGCATATGGGCTACAATCGACGCTAACGCGCCCTGAACTCGTTTTCGCTGGAAATTCGGAGGCTGCGCGGTCAACTCATCGAGGTTTTCAAGCTCTTACGCGGGTTCAACGATGTCGATTTTAGAAGCATGTTTAGTTTAAATGATAACCCAACTCGCAACAATGGTTGGAAGTTGGATTTCAAACGGTTTAGGACTAGTGTGTGTGGGAATTACTTTACATATAAGATCTGTGACACGTGGAACAAGCTACCTTCAGAAGTTGTGAACAGTTCTTCTGTGGATCTGTTCAAGAAAAGGTTAGACCGAATCTCGCACACTATTTGAGGGTGTATGAATTTTTCCGTGGCACCCGTTGCCATTGGTACCTCCTCGGTATGGGCCGCAAGGCCTTTTGAGGTACTACTTTTCCTTGTAACTCCTTGTAACTCTCTCTCTCTCTCTCTCGTAGGTTAGGTATACCCCTTTGGGGGGTGAGGCCGTCCTACCTTCTCCCCTAAAGAGCTTGCTGGGGGAATTACTACCTTTTTTTTTGGCACCCTGGGGGTTGGCTCTGGAGGAGGGGGTTGGCACCTTGCAACAAGGGGGTGGGGTGGGTGGCAATGGCATTCATTTGATCAACATTGCAATTGCTCTGCACTCGTCTTGTTTGCGGGCATACTACTTAGATTAATAAGCCAAACTACGTTCCAGTAGAGCTTCCAGGTAGTCTTACTAAACTCAACATTTGGGTCGCTGTTGGGTGGTATGGTGGCGTAGGTCCCTACTTTTTGAGAATGAAAGAGAATGAAAGATATAATCTATTCTACCAAGCCAAAAACACTTTAAGCAGGGACGTAGCAATAGGGTGGCGTTGGTGGAAAACTGCCACGGTCCCAGGGGCCCGAAGGGCCTAGTTTATATTCTTCAAAATAAAAAAAAAACAAAAGTAAAGAAATATTGTTTTATATTGTTTTTTTTCTATTTCCAGCAACTCCACTACAGAAACTAAATCATTTTGAAAGCAAGGAACAGCGATTTTTAAAGATATTTTCTTATATTATATTCATAAATTTCATGTGAACCTGTCTCAAACTCTTCTATATTTTTGCTAATACTGACTTCGTATGTTTTGAAATATATACTCCATCCAGCTGAATTTTTCTCTTCTCATTAAAAAATCTAACCCTTCTTGCTCATTCATTATATTTGATTAATTAAACAAAGAAACTTAATAGGCTTTACATATTTTGGTTCCAAATTAACCATAAACGTTGTTGGTTTGGGGAAGGGGGCTCCCTCCCCCAAACCAACAACGTAAACTTTCAAATTTTACTCCTAGCAACGCCACTGACTTTAAGACCTAAAGACCAAGGTCTAAAAGGTAATCAACAGTAACCCAGCTGAGCTATTTCCGAAAATTATGTCAAGGTTGAATATTGTGTTAGAAAAAAATAACGATTACAATGAACATATTGTTTAATTAAAGTTAATAAACTCCAATGTTTTTCGCAACTATTGCGTTTATCTTTGTGGCTTGAATTTTTTTTCTTAGCTTAAAATGTTTATTTAGAAATAGGGACATATTTTGGGGCACCTGATATTTATGCTGGAAGCAGGGGCTAAGACCGAGTGCCACTGAAAATTTCCCCCTCCCCCTAAAGGAAAAGAAGAGAGTCGAAGTCAAGGACAAAAGCGATGCTAATTTGTTTTTTTTAATTTTTAATATTTTGTGGTGTGTAAGAATCATGTATGTGCAGTGAGAAACAGAGGGAGAAGTGTGTGTTTGAGATCATGCTGGACTGTTCACAAGGTAGATGAGACAAGGAAAAAGATGAGCGAAGGAGGACAGTGACAAGCAAGAGAAACGGGAGTTCCAGCACTTCCTGTCTTATGCCAAACGTTTCCCCACCCCACCGGAGTACTTCCTTGGTCGATTGGTGTCTGTAATCTCCTCCTGCACACCCACCCACACCCACACAGACAGACACACAGACACATATATATATATATATATCTGTTTTTAATCACCAATTTGTTTAAATTAAACATAAGTCCTACATATTTTGGAATTACCAAAATATTTAACCAAATTCCTTGAGCTTTATACTAGAATTTCTTTACTTAACTCTAAGTTGATTATACACTAGGGAACAACATTTTTGTTTCTTGAAAACTATTTGGTGTTTCTTATAGAACTTTTGATGCTAATTCCAAATATGGTTTCAGAGGTTTTCTATCACACATAGTTTTCGAGAAAATATTTCCATTTACTCAGAGTTTTCCCAAAATATTAGTTAAAATTAAGTGTACTAATTTAATTTTACTTTCTTTTTTTTCCAGGTTAACTATATTTAATAGTATTTTTTGCATTAAAAAAATATAGCTATTTAAACAAACAGATTTTTAATAAAAAGAAAGAAATTTTTTACAAGTTTTGCTCAAATTTTAAAATTTTTCATAGTAGAAAAAATTGGTTTTTCATTCCAAAAAGTTTTCTGTGATTTCAATAATTTTCCGCCAGCATGAATCGAAACTGTATTAATCCCAGAGATACATTTTGCTACGTATGTGGAGAACTGACCATAATGGCACAGAGGAAGACGATGACCCCACTCGTGAAGAAGGCTTACGAACTTTATTTTGGATGTAAGGTAGGCGACCAAGACAAATCCTGGGCACCTCATATCTCATGCATTTCCTGTGCCGTCACTCTTAGGGGTTGGATTAAAGGTACCCGCAAATCTATGCCATTTGCCATACCAATGATTTGGAGAGAGCCCAAGGATCACCTAACGGATTGCTATTTTTGTATGACTAACGTTTCAGGATTCTCTGCCAAAAATAAACAAAATTCAATACCAAATCTTGCATCTGCCATGAGACCAGTACTACATGACGATGATAACCCAATTCCAACTCCCCAAAGTCATGGACACTGAATGAAGAGTCTGAAGTTGAACCAATGGAAATTGATGACACTAAAGATACAGACTTTCAGCAACCTGAATCAAATAAACCACGTATGATAACGCAGGTTATGCTGAATGATCTCGTGAGAGATTTGGACCTTCCGAAAAAGAAAGCGGAATTATTGGGCTCCAGGTTACGTGAATGGAATTTGCTGGCAAAAGATACAAGCATATCGGCGTTCCGCACTCGCCAAAAAGATCTGATGCAGTATTTCTCCTCGTCAGGTGGTTTATGCTACTGTAATAATGTAAATGGACTGCTGTTAGCTCTCGGTCATGAGCACAAATCTGAAGATTGGCGTTTATTTATTGACTCTTCGAAGCTAAGCCTCAAGGTTGTACTACTTCACAATGGAAATAAATACCCTTCCATTCCTGTAGGGCACGCTGTCTACATGAAGGAATCTTACGAAAATATGAAACTCATCCTTCAGCAGATTAATTATGACCAGTTTCGTTGGTATATATGTGGGGATTTAAAAGTCGTCGCGCTTCTTCTGGGCATGCAGCTCGGTTATACGAAGTTCTGCTGCTTCCTTGTGAATGGGACAGCAGAGCCAGAGATTCGCATTATTTTGTAAAGGATTGGCCACTTCGTCAAAAATGTATCCCAGGACTGAAGAATGTGTCTCATGAACCCTTAGTTGACCCCAAGAAAATATACTTACCGCCACTTCACATCAAACTTGGCATCATGAAAAATTTTGTCAAAGCAATGAACAAGGGAGATGAGGCATTCAAATATTTGAAGAAAAAGTTTTCACGACTTAGCGATGCAAAGATAAAAGAAGGTATCTTTGTTGGTCCCCAAATCAGAGAGCTCATGAAAGATCAAAAGTTTGATGATGCCTTGAGAGGAAAAGAAAAAGTGGCATGGGAGGCCATGAAGAATGTTGTTACAAATTTTCTAGGGAACATCAAAGCCTCTAACTAGGAAAAAATAGTGCAGGACATGATTGAAGCATATAGGTTATTGGGATGTAATATGTCACTAAAAATCCATTTCTTGCACTCCCATTTAGATTTCTTCCCTGAAAACCTCGGCGACGTAAGCGATGAGTATGGAGAAAGGTTCTACCAAGATATAGCTACTATGGAGAAACGCTACCAAGGGAGGTGGGATCCGGCAATGTTAGCTGATTACTGCTGGACATTGATGCGAGAAGCTCCTAATGAAAACTACAAGAGAAAATCAGTGACAAAGAAGTTTTAAGAAGAATATTTTAAATGCCAATCTGCCACTAATATAATTTTTATGAAGTATTTTTACTAACTTCTATACACTTTTTGAATAAATATTAAAATACAAATTTCTCAGTAACCTTGGGTGATAGCGAAATTCTACGGCTATATTCGGAATCAGCGGAAAAAATCCTATAAGACCGACCTGTTCACGCCCAAGAAACAAAAAAAAAGTTAAAATTTGTTCCCCAGTGAATTATTGTATATTCATTTATGCACATTATACCTACAGAAATAATTTTTGTTCACGCAACGTACAGTCTTCTAACGCCATTTTATTACGCCATTTCGAGTTGCGGAACCGTTAAACAAGCTGCCTATTTATAACTTTACTCTACATTACTATTTTATTGAATGAATGTTTTTATGTAATTTTTAGGTGAAAAAGTTTATATTTGAATTTGGAAACTTTATATTTGGAAGAAAATAAAGCAATGCAATTGTTTAAAGTAACACAATTAATATTACCCTTTTATGGACGGGTGCGTGTATGAACGTATGGCCACGTACGTTGTCGTTTGGAAACATAATTGTAACAGTCGTAATAAAATTATATACCGTATATTGGGGCGGAAAGTCTACGGTCCAGATTAGTCGATCCCCCTAACTTTCAATTTCAGATTTAGATTTTAACCTATTCTGGGTGTTTAAGTCGACCACCAACTTACCAACATAAAAAAAAACTTTGTAAAAACCTCGTAAAAATTAGTTATCAAATTCTTCATAATCATCATCTGACATCATAAGTTCATTATATACATCCTGAGATACATTTGCGAGTGCCTCATCATATGGATCCAATTCAGATGTTGACCAAAAGCGAGCTAATGCAGGACTGAGGACCTATGACAGGTAGACCTGTCTTTAAATACAAGCTAAAATGGAAAGTGGAAGGTTAATTTTTAAGACTGGGCCTATAAGTCGACTTCCTACTTTAGGGGCATAATTTTAACCTTAAAATACCAACTTATACGCCCCAATAAACGGTAATAATAAAATGAAGCCAACAAAATACATATGGTAACTGGAAATAAAGCAGTTATTTTATTTTAACAGTTGTTTAACTGAACATATTTTGTTATTTTAAATAAATTATTTCCCTCTTTGTTTATTGTATAAACTGTATATATATATATATATATATATATATGGGATGAATTTCACAATTAAACACGTGAAATGAATGAATGATGCAAACCCACAAGGAAAAAGAAAAATGATTCCAAGACCTTTCGTGTATTCAGAAGTACACCTCGTCAGGGAATGAAGGGTGGAGGCACGATAACCAAAAATATATACAACGGGACAGATAAACAAAAAGATTAACACAAGATTAACAAGAGTTGATTAGAGGCAAAAGGTATTTTAACAAGATATTGTCAACTTTATACATTCCCTTACTGTTACTTAAATTAGTTTTAAAATGGATAAATGCACATTCTAGAATATCCCTTTCGATTATATCTGTTTTTAACGAGAGCTTTAGAACTATCCAACTTAATACTATGATTACATCTATACATATGGTTAAACAATGCATTAGAATTATTTGCTGTTCTACACGCATATTTATGTTGTTTTACCCTAATATCTAACGTTTTACCCGTTTGACCTATATACTGTATACTGAGTTACATTGTGTACATCCGATCGAATACACACAACCAACCACATTATCCGGGCTATTCTTTATTAAGCGTGATTTTACAGTATTATTATACTTAAAGACTACATTCATACCAATTGCTTTTCGTAAAGTCGGAAGATATTGAAAATGTACATGGTAAGGTAGGCTAAGGATATTTTTATGCTCAAATTCCTTTACAGTTACACTATTATAATACCTATTCTTGGCTTTCCTAAGGCAGTTATCTAAAATGAAATAGAGTAACATAATTTAGTACCAATATTCATAATATTGCATAACTCAGAATCTAAAAATTCAGGACTGACAACTCTCAATGCTCTAAAAAACATAGCAGAGAAAATAGAAGATTTAATCGCGGGATGATGGTCAGAATAAAAATGCACATAAGAGTTATTATTAGTAGGCTTAAGATAAACTTCAAATTTGAACTGATTAAAACATCTCAGAATTTTTAGATCCAGAAAAGATAAGCTTCCGTCATTTTATTTTTCAACCGTGAACTTAATAGATGGGAATAAACTATTGAGCCTACCAAGAAATAAGTCAACATCCAAATTATTAGGCCAAAGGCATAAAATATCTTCCATATACCTGTACCAAACAAGGTTAAAATTAACAATAGTAGGCAAAATTCTGCTTTAAAAAAAATTCCATATTTAAGTCAGCCAATATCGGTGAAAGAGGGTTTCCCATCGCTAATCCAAACAACATAGCATAAAACTTATTTTCAAATTGAAATTTACAATCTTTGACGCAAAGCTTAATTAACTCAATAAGAGTGTTGTGTTGCACAGGGAAAGAATATTCAGAGATCTTATCGTTTAAAAAATCAAGTAGGTCATCAACAAGGACTTTTGTGAATAACGAGCGTACATCAAAACTTAGCAGTTTGAAATTAGGGTCATTAGGAAACTTCAGTTTGTCAATAAGATCCATGCTATTTACAATATGTGACTTGGAAATAGAGCCAACTAACGGCGTTAATAAACAAATTAACCATTTAGATAGCTTATAGGTTACAGAGCCTACTGAGCTAATAATTTTGAATAACATAGTAATATATCCGAAAGTGATGTGACTTTAGCCAAAGGTTGTGTGTATAGTGCTTTTAATACAAGGTATGAATTGAAATATCCTTGAGGTTTGAAAAAGCCCTAAAAATACTTAAAAATAATGATTCATTACATATTACTAACGCGGACAAATCTAATTTGATCGTCATCATGGACAAAAACAATTACAATGAAAAGATGAATACATTATTGAATGACCGTGATACGTACAAACCTCTACACAGAGACCCACAGGAGGATGTTAATAAAATGTTTAACAGAAAATTAAGAGAAATATTAAAAAATAACTATAATGGGCTTTCTAAGCAGTTTCTTAGTATTAAACCATCGCTACCATATCTGTACGGTTTAGTAAAAACACAAAGTTACTAGTCCCATGAGGCCTATTGTTAGCTCAGTAGGCTCCGTAACCTATAAGCTATCTAAATGGTTAGTTAGTTGTTAACGCCGTTAGTTGGCTCTATTTCCAAGTCACATATTGTAAATCATGGATCTTATTGACAAACTGAAGTTTCCTAATGACCCTAATTTCAAACTGCTAAGTTTTGATATATACTCGTTATTCACAAAAGTCTCGGTTGATGACCTACTTGATTTTTTAAACGATAGCATCTCTGAATATTCTTTCCCTGTGCAACACAACACTTTTATTGAGTTAATTAAGCTTTGCGTCAAAGATTGTAAATTTCAGTTTGAAAATAAGTTTTATGCTATGTCGTTTGGATTAGCGATGGGAAACCCTCTTTCACCGATATTGGCTAACTTATATATGGAATTTTTTGAAAGCAGAATTTTGCCTACTATTGTTAATTTTAACCTTTTTTGGTACAGGTATATGGAAGATATTTTATGCCTTTGGCCTAATAATTTGGATGTTGACTTATTTCTTGGTAGGCTCAATAGTTTATTCCCATCTATTAAGTTCACGGTTGAAAAATAAGATGACGGAAGCTTATCTTTTCTGGATCTAAAAATTCTGAGATGTTTTAATCAGTTCAAATTTTAAGTTTATCGTAAGCCTACTCATAATAACTCTTATGTGCATTTTTATTCTGACCATCATCCCGCGACTAAATCTTCTATTTTCTCTGCTCTGTTTCTTAGAGCACTGAGAGTTGTCAGTCCTGAATTTTTAGATTCCGAGTTATGCAATATCATGAATATTGGTACTAAATTATGTTACCCTATTTCATTTTTAGATAACTGCCTTAGGAAAGCCAAGAATAGGTATTATAATAGTGTAACTGTAAAGGAATTTGAGCGTAAAAATATCCTCCCTTACCATGTACATTTTCAATATCTTCCGACTTTATTAAAAGCAATTGGTATCAATATAGTCTTTAAGGGTGCTGGTTAAGTATGCGGTCTACCATCTGAGTTCTGGTTAAGTGTGCGGTCTACCATCTGAGTTCTGGTTAAGTGTGCGGTCTACCATCTGAGTTTTGACAGAATATAAACTAACGAAAATATCACGACTTAACCTAACCAATTATGAAGGGCGTACAGTTGATCTATTAGTAAATAGTAAATACTATTCCAGAAACAAACAATGTTATAATTAATAATAGATCAACTGTGCGCCCTTGATAATTGGTTAAGTTAAGTCGTGATATTTTCGTTAGTTTATATTCTGTCAAAACTCAGATGATAGACCGCATACTTAACTAGCACCGTCTTTAAGTATAATAATACTGTAAAATCACGCTTAAAAAGAATAGCCCAGATAATGTGGTTGGTTATGTGTATTCGATCGGATGTACACAATGTGACTTAGTATAAATAGGTCAAACGGGTAAAACGTTAGATATTAGGGTAAAACAGCATAAATATGCGTGTAGAACAGCAAATAATTCTCATGCTTTGTTTATCCATATGTATAGATGTAATCATAGTATTAAGTGGGATAGTTCTAAAGCTCTCGTTAAAAACACAGATATAATCGAAAGGAATATTCTAGAATGTGCATTTATCCATTTTAAAACTAATTTCAATAACAGTAAGGGAATGTATAAAATTGACAATATCTTGTTAAAATACCTTTTGCCTCAAATAAACTCTTGTTAATCTTGTGTTAATCTTTTTGTTTATCTGTCCCGTTGTATATATTTTTGGTTATCGTGCCTCCACCCTTCATTCCCTGACGAGGTGTACTTCTGAATACACGAAAGTCTTTGGAATCATTTTTCTTTTTCCTTGTGGGTTTTTGCATCATATATATATATATATATATATATATATATATATATATATATATACAGGGTGTCCCATAAGTGCGGCATCATAGGAGAAATTAATATTTTTCTATTTCTACAAACCATAATTCATATTTTTCTCTTTCTACAGGCCATAATGTTTGTGAGCAAGGAAGAACGAATCCAGATAATTCTACTCATAGGAAATCGGAGTCAAAGAGAGGCCGCTGCTGAATTTAACAGACTGCATCCAGACCGCGAGCCAATAACACAGAGTTGTGTTTGCAGACTTGTTGCAAAGTTTAAGGAAACAGGATCCATAGAAGATAAACCACGCAGTGGACCTTCAAGGAGATCCACTGACGTTCATACAGCGACTGCTATCCTGGCTCATTTTAACAGAAGTCCCAATAAGTCTCTTCGGCGATTGTCCGCCGAGACAGGAGTGTCGAAAAGTAGCATCCATCGCATTGTTCAGGCTCACAAATGGCATCCATATAAACTTCAGATCCTACAGAAATTAAGCGAAGATGATCCCGACCGGCGGATGGAATTTTGTGAATGGGCTACGAAACAATAAAACAATGGTGGACATATTGAGCACGTTCTGTAAATAAAAGCTTTTGTTTTGCCTTTTTTTTATCATTTTTCCCTATATATATATATATATATATATATAAGTACATTATAAATAAATAAATAAATGAACGAGGAGGATATTGTAGTCTTATCGCCAAAATAAAGATATTTACAATAACATTTAACCCATAAACAAACACATTAACCTCTTCATTAAAATATATAACATTTTATAAGAGCATAATACATTTTAAAAGTAAAATAATTACAGGTAAAATAATAGTTCATATATATATATATTCTTTTTTTCTCCCCATAAAAAATATTACAAAACACCATTCAAAAAAACAAAACAAAATTTTTTTAAAAATACCAATAAAAAATATTTAAATAAGTCACTGGTAACGACATCAAACAGCGCGCGAAGTAATTAGCTCAAATGTTGCAGGAGACTCTCCCAGACTTAAAGGAAGAAGATATCAAAAGAAAAATGTAGAGAACTTTAAAAGGAAATGTTAAATGAGAGATAAAAAAGTCTAAAATAAAGCGAAGTTTCAAAAAAAAGAAAGAAAAGGAAAGAAAAAAGTAGCCCAATAGTCGACAAAGTGGCGCCAAAGTAAACCTTAAAATAGCCCAATTCGTAACCATAGTAACGTATTTTTTTCTAAACTTAATTTTTATCATCCGAAGCATTTAACAGCGATATATTTAAGTTCTAATGCAAAGATTTATTGAAAACTGCGGAAATGGTATTATTATTATTATTATTATTATTATTATTATTATTATTATTATAGAATTAAGGGTTTGTACTATAAAAAAATTATAATGAAACTCCTCTTAAATTCAGCTATATATATATATATATATATATATATATATATATATATATATATATATATATATATATATATCTATTCTGAACAATTTAATATACTGTACATAACTTCATTTCTTTTACGAAAACAACACTAAATTTGTACACGTGCAAAATACTACAAATTTACCACATACGGAATCAATCATGGAGTTAATTTGACGCTCATTTATTAATATATATATAATATATATATATAATATAAAATCAGAGGCGTTTTTATAGGGTAGGCAGGGCAGGCTTTGCCTGACAATTAATTTTGTCAAACTTTAGAAGCATAAATATATTAATATAAATTAGTGTAATTAGACAAAATCTGTCGATCGCGCTCTCTTAATCCAATACCATATGATTTCTTTTTTTCATATTGGCTATTACAACCTAAAACGCCCTGCCTACCTTCAATGTATAATATAAATTCAACGAGTGTGGCGGATTTGATATATGCCATTTTTAATACGGAGTAAATGTACATATAGTCAGCGCGCGGATTTTCCTACTAAACGATACATTTTGCACGCTTACGCTCATTATCAAGCCATCCCGTATGAAGAAATATGAGAAACTACGATTTGGGGGGGGGGGGGTTAAAGGAAGAAGACTGATAGGCGAATGGTGTATGACGTCACAAGGGGATGGGGTGGGGGGTGTTTGCGCGAATTTACAAATCACTTAGTCTTTAGTTAGTCTTTAGTTATTTAGTCTTTAGTTATTGCAATGCATTGGGATCTCAACTGCGGTAAGTACCCTTATATACATATATAGTTATAATTATATACCTTTATTGAAAAAAAAATATATATAGCCGATATAATATTCTGCCTACCCTGCCTATACCGGCATGTGTATATATATATATATTAGGGTGTCACTAGGTAATAGGGGGAAAATTAAACGATGGATATTTTCCTATGACACCCCCTAAAATTGTTCCATTTGGTGTAAAACATACGGAAGAGAAATTTGGTCCTGATTGGTCATCATTTAAAGGTCGCCCTCGTCACTGAAAACAAGATCCATTTGTTGACGTCAACAAGCTGTTCAGTGTTCACAGCTTGGGCCGAACCAGATAATAAAAAACAAGGCAATTTGGTGAAATAACGAAAGTAAGACACTTAAAAACGCAAAGAATACAAACAGTTTATTATATAATCAAAATAGAAGACATAATTTGGCGAATAATGGTACAAAATGGAAAAGCAACAAAAGCAAAACTTTGAGAAATAAAATACATATACAGTAGCAGAATAATTGGTGCTCATACGCTGATCAGTGATTAGTTCTTTCGCGTCCTCATTAATGCTGATTTGTTCGGAGCTGGGTGTTGCTTTCTCTGGTCAGTGACAACTTGAACGAGGAACTGGAGCTGTCCTTCTTTCACTGTCAACTTTCCGTTCAGCTCCTTCACCAGAGCCACGGCCCGTTCTGCTCTGTCGTTCACCACTGCAAGTTTGGAGACCACATCCCGAGCTTGCACGTATTCAGAGTTTGACGTCCATGAACTGGGATGGTGGAGCAGAAAGCAATCTGGCAACTGAAGTTTTGAGAAGAATCCTCGGGTGTTCTTTGTGATCAGTTGCTCCAGTCCTTTGCTGTCACTGAGGAACATAGTATCAAGAACCAAAGGTCGTTTTGGCGGCATGTGGGGGCTTCTTGATCTAACGCTGCAACCATGCTGCACTTCACTTCCATCGATATCCTCTCATCAAAGAACGCCAGACCACTGTCTCCTCCGAATGGTACCACAGGTGCGCAGACAGCTTCTTGGTGGTACCATCAGAGATCTTCTTGTGCGGGTATCGAAGGAGCGTCCTCATCAATTCCCAATCATTCAGCGGAGCTTCGATGGACAGATGAGCTGTTGCCCACGCTTTCATGTAAACTAGAACAGAAAAGAGGCAGATATCTCGACTTCCGCGTTCCTCAGTGTTCGTCAGTTTAAACTGTCTTCGGAAGAGCCAGATCTTGATGGCATAGAGCCCCTTAGCCATCTATCTCGCCCGGTGCATAGCACCAGGGGCGCCGAAGTTTAGTCCCTTGTATGGAACTCCTCCAAGAAAGATGACGGAAAGATCGAGGAATTCCTGATAGTCATCACGAACTTGAAGTGCTTGTGATTTTGCAAACTCAATGAGCTCCGTTCTATGCTTAAAAATAGCTGCTTTGGTGAACGCATCTGTGTCCGCAGTTTGGAACTGTTGCTGGTCAATGCGGGTCCAATAATCATGGAAGCGCTTGAAAAGCAGAATTTCTGGACCGGTAGATACTGAATCTAGCGATGCTGCGAATGCCGCCTGTAGCACCAACTCCAGTACATGGTGTCTGCACGCGCAGTGTAACAGGTCACGTCCAACTTTTTCTTCCAGAAGAACACAAGTTCCTCCACGGTGGCCTGTGTTTGTCGCGGTTGTGTCGAAACACATAGATTTGACATGATCGGTCACTCCCCATTCATTCAGGCAATCTATGATGGCATTTGTTTGTGCCAGCGCGGTTCCTGACAGAAGTTTGGCACCCCGAGGAGCTGATCTGTCCCGGAGCCAGATACAAGAATAGGTAAGCGGTCAACATATTCTCGTGACGTCAGATCTTGCATGAGTTTTCCGTCCCAGTGAACAGTCAACGGACTATTGCCTTGGAACTCGCTCTTCAGTTGCCGAGCCTTAAGGGTACGGAATTTTTCACGCTGACGATGAATGGATCCACGATTGATGTTGTAGTCGCTAGCATCATGCCCTAAGCTGGAAGCTGCCTCAAACAGCAGATATGTGGCCTTTCTTGACGAGAGTTGCGTGCGATCAAGCGCTGCCGCCAATTCCGATGTCATGATGTTCTTCGTTGCTCTTTGTTTAGACGCTAACGAACCACCACATGCTCCTTTTTCTTCGCTATCATCTGAGCTGGAGGATGAGGACTCCAAAACCGCTTCGTTGGATACTGCCTCCATTTCAGCTGCTGATCGCTTTCTTCGTTTCTCCTCTTCCTCCTGACGTCGAGTACAATCTTTGACTTGGCGCTGATGGGTCATGTCCAAACCTGCCATTGAACCTGGACGTCCTTTCTGGCGCTGCTGCTGAAGGAACTCCCAATCCTCTGGGTACTTGACCAATTTCTCACAATCAGCGTGGGCGATGTCAAAGAGACGATCGAGGCGTTCAATGAATTCTTTTTCTTTCGTCTTGTGTGAATCGCTCGTCCTTGAGGCGTGTTTTTGAGTCCTTTCCACTCCTCGAAGACTTTATCCAGTTTGCTGACGCAGGTGTCTCGAGTCTGGTTGGAATGTGAGCTTTCTCCCAGAAGGACATCACTGCTCGAAGTGACTTCCTCAACGCGTCACGTATTGTCATTTTCTTTTCATGGTGAAAGTAAAGGAAGTAACCGAATGCTTGCCTGTAGGAAGGAAGCTTGCATCCTTTCACCTCATCAACCGCTGCCCCTAATAGGTATATACACTTCCGGGTTTCCATCACCAGAAATCACGTAGCTGAAATGAGAAACGGTGAATCGTTAAGTATTGTTCACTTTATTTCTCAGATATTCAGACACACACACACATATATAGAGATATATAGATATCTAATGAACGATTATGGAGACGCCGCGCAAGCATTAAACTTTGGAAGGCGGGGGCGACCTTTTATAGTTATTCAAATAAAAAGATTTTTCAGTCACCATGTTTTTTTTACCAATGGAATAGATTCGCGGGGTGTCAGCATGAAAATTTCAAACTTTGCATTTAAGTGACACCCTAATATATATATACATATATATATACAGGGTGTTTGAAAACTTTCTGTACAAATTGTAATGGGGGATAGGCAACACCAAGACAAACCCTTTTCGTCTATAAGTGTATGTCCGCTGACGTCACCATTCGGCGCGAGAGGGCGCCGCTGCAATTGGCTAAAAGGTGAAGTGGGCTAGACTCGCGCTTGCCGCGGGCATTCTTAAATCGGACGTAGTACGCGTAACATGGAGCGCTTCACGACTGCTGAGATGGCTGACATGCATATGGTGTATGGGGCTGCCAATGGAAACGGAAGAGCTGCTGTGAGGTTGTACCGACAGCGCTTCCCAAACAGACGTGTGCCAAACCACCAAACGTTTGCGCATTTGCATCGGCGACTGCGAGAAACTGGAACATTCCATGCAAACATGCATGACACTGGTCGGGAGAGAAACGTGCGCACTCCTGACGTCGAGTCGGGCAGGCAGCAGGTACGGCCCAATCAACTTGCCATGGACGATACCCGCCCAAACATTGACGGCGAACCGTTCTTGATGAGCATGCACCCGTGTAGCATGTGGATTTGCGTGCGCTCACACGTGAGAATTGTGCATGTTAAACACACCCTCACGTGTGAAACAGGCCTCATCTGAGAACAGCAGATAAGCCGGAAAATTAGGCTGCACCGCTGTCTGCTGCAGAAACCAGCGTGCGAATTCCACACGAAGAGGGTAATCCCGAGGTTGTAATGCCTGGACTCTCTGACGATGAAACGGATGTAACTGCTGCTCGTGCAACACTCTCCAGACCAGGTCGTGGTTCACACCGAGGATACGTGCAACACCTCGCGTGCTTGCGCTTGGATTGTCCTCAAATCGCCGTAGGATTTCTTCTTCCATGTCAGGAGTGCGCACGTTTGTCTCCCGACCAGTGTCATGCATGTTTGCATGGAATGTTCCAGTTTCTCGCAGTCGCCGATGCAAATGCGCAAACGTTTGGTGGTTTGGCACACGTCTGTTTGGGAAGCGCTGTCGGTACAACCTCACAGCAGCTCTTCCATTTCCATTGGCAGCCCCATACACCATATTCATGTCAGCCATCTCAGCAGTCGTGAAGCGCTCCATGTTACGCGTACTACGTCCGATTTAAGAATGCCCGCGGCAAGCGCGAGTCTAGCCCACTTCACCTTTTAGCCAATTGCAGCGGCGCCCTCTCGCGCCGAATGGTGACGTCAGTGGACATACACTTATAGACGAAAAGGGTTTGTCTTGGTGTTGCCTATCCCCCATTACAATTTGTACAGAAAGTTTTAAAACACCCTGTATATACACGGTATATATATATGTATATATATATATATATACTGGTGTGACGGTTACACGTGTTTCGATCGGTCCGAATAAAAGCGGTATTACAGTAAAAATCCTGCAGTTAATCAGTTTTAAACGGTGCCGATATTGTGAGTTAATTGATAATGCATAGTGGTGTTTCTTTTTTAAAAGTAAAAATCGCGGCATATATCAAAAAGAGTAAATAAAAACGAAGCGAATTAATCTGTATAGCATTTTTCCCGAGTGTTTCTTTGTGAAGAAAATTAGCTGCCTATCGAAATTCCTACAAATAACCCCCCCCAAAGCCCCCGCGGCCACAGTCGCGAGCACCAATCAGTGAGAAGTATACAGCATGCCACATCCCCTATCCCCCGGAGTAACGGAGAATACTTTCCCTCACTCCCCATAATACCCTTTTTGAGTCAATTTTGTGCACCAGCGGCTACCGTCTATCAGTAACATGGAAATGGTAAATAAATTCCTGCAACTCTGTGGTATCTGCAATGATGCAACAGATGAGACACAGGCGATAAAGTTCGATCTTTGTCAGCTGCTTTTTGATTTTAGATGCCTAGAATGGGAAGATGAAAAAATCTCCCTGATAACGAACGCGAAGCAACTTAATGGGATAAAATTTTTCTGCGAAAACTACATGACCGAAATAGACTCTTTTACAGTATTTAAAGCAGAAAGAGACTACGAGAAGAAAATGAAAGAGGAAAGTGGCAATAAAAAACAGGAAAACAGAAGAAACGAAGAAAGGCGCAGTAAAAAAAAATCAAATACCGTCACACGATGAGTCCGAAACCATGCAGGCGAAAGAGAGTATAAAGACAACAGATAGTATAATAGTATAAGGGCAACGAGTGACATTAACACAAATAGCCAAAATAGGAAAAGACAAGAGGGCAATCAAGAAAACGGAGTGAAACTGTCCCCCAATAAAGAGCAAAAAACGAAGGCTACGAGTAAATATGGGGAAGGAATTATATGCCGATATTATATAAAAGGTAATTGCAGAGTTAAAAGAGGACAATGTATACATGAACATTCCCCAATTTGCAATTTTCTTCTATAATAATGGTCATTGTAAATTTGGAGACAGATGCAAATTCTACCACCCGGACATCTACAGGACTTACGCAAAATATGAAACCTACAAATACGGGAAAAAATGCTACTATCAACATCTCCCGACGGACACAAAGAACAAAGGCCAAAGTTTAAATGACGATAGGAATAACAATAACAATAGGAATAACAACAGGAACACAATAAGCGAACAAAAATTTTTTTCAACATCGCAGACACGATACGGCTGCTAAATGTCTTCCAACGCATGCAGTTGACACAGCTGGAAACTCCCGAGCCAAACCGCTTCCGGCCAAGGAGCTACCAGAACAGGTAGGCGGAAACGGATCTCTCTCGGAGGATCATAGGGCAACGAAACAAGCGATATCGAAGGAAAACGAACTTAAAATGCACAAGGGGCAACGAAAAACAAAGAACATAAATATTGTCCTGGATAATATTCAAGGAATAAGACCAAAACAATCACTCAACAAAGTTTCGTTCCTGAAAGGATTTATGGACGAAACAAGGGCTGACATCGCATGCCTCACATAAACTCATCTTAAGGATTGCCAAGGAAAGTGTGAAAACTGCGAACATTGTATTGATAAGAAAGAGATAAATATAGAGGGCTTCAACTTACTAAGCGCGGATATATGGACATGAACGTCATATGAGAGAGACGATAATAAGTAAATCAAACAGCTTTGTGGAACTCCTAGCAATGAAAATAGAAAAACTAAACGTGATACTAATAGTCATCTATAGACCTCTAAAAATCTCGGAGGTCAATGATGACATCAGAAAGCTAATAAAGGCCATAAACCCTCCATCCCCCAATATAATGATCTGCGGAGCTTTAACTTCCCATTTATAAAATACACAAAGGTGGATATATATATATATATATATATATATATATATATATATATTAGGTGGCCCTTAGTTGTATGTGATTTTCTGAAATGAAATATGTTTCATCTCCCAACCTCCAAAGTTGTTCTAATCCATGTAAAGATTCTCTGGGTAAAATTTCAGTTCAATCAGACAATATTAAGAGGGCCCCCAAAGGCCCTAAAGTTTCAGATTTTAACAATATTGATATTTTTTCATATAAAACCGTTTTTATCTTCTTTACAGTGTTTTATTCGAAAGAAATATATAATATGATCGAAAGAGAATTCAATTTACAATAAATTTAGTTATAACCATTATTTACTTAAAACCAAAATTGGACGAGATATTCACGGAAATTGAAAAGTATCATAAGTGCGTAAAAAAACCGCTTCTGGAAGGTTCTAGAAAGTTCTGCGCCTGCGGCCTATATAAGCGGCGTAATTATTTGTTGTAAATAAAATTCACTTTCGATTATGCTTTGTGATTATTTTCCCAAACAAAGTTTGCAAATGAATTATAAAGGTTTTATATTAGAAATACCAATTATCGGTGAATTTTGAAAATTTAGGGCCTTTGGGGGCCACCTTACTATAGCCCAATTGAGCTGAAATTTTGCATAGAGCACTTTATTATATATTGGAAGAAGATTAGGGGTTGGGAGCAAGTAATTTCAAAAGTTGAAAAATAAGGGCCACCCTAATATATATATATATAACGGGACAAGGGGAGCACAAAAGAAAACCAGGAGCAAGCAAAAATGTTGATGGCTCTCACAAATGGGTTTATGCTGACACAGGAGATAACATAAAATACCAGAAAAAAACTGCCTAGATCTGGTATTCACGAATAACACGAACTTCATTGCTGATATAAAAATAACCCCAACCATTATTTCAGACCACAACTTAATCGAGATATCCACAAATATGACGACAACATTAAAAGACAATACACATATTGAGGAAAGAAGCAAATTTGGGGCCTTTAACTTAAACTCCAAGACTATAAATTGGGAAGCAATCAGATCGCACATGGCCTAAATAGAGTGGAGAACAGTTTTAGAGAATAAAACAACTGAAGAAATGCTAACAACTTGGAAGAAAAAACGCTGAGAATTTTAGAAAAATATGCTCCGAAATCACAGCCAAAAGGAAAGAGGAGCTGGCTAGAGAGGCAAAAGAGAAGAATATTCCGCAAAAGAAAGAGAGTGGAGGCGAAGTTAGCCAACTGCAGAAATAATACTAGGAAAGTAATACAAGAAAAACTGGAGAGTACTGATAAGGAAATACAAGCCCTGATTAAGGACCATACAGAGAGGGAAGAGGAAAAGGCGGTAGAAGCAATAAAGGAAAATCCAAAATACTTCTGTAGGTATGCGAAAAGGAAAACAAAAACGTGCGCCGCTATTGGGCCCTTAAGGAAGAGAAATAATGAACTAACCGACGATCCAAAAGAAATATCTGAAAAATTGAGAGCCCAGTAGGAATCAGTTTTTAGTACCCTAAAAAGTGACAAAGCGATACCTGACATATATGCATTCTTTGAAGAGAAACTGCAAGGAGAGTGTATAACAGATTTTGATTTTACCCCAGAAGATGTAACGAGAGCTATAGGACAAATGAAACCACATTCAGCTGCAGGTCCAGACAACTGGAACGCATTATTGATTAAAAACTGTAAAAATGAAATAGCTAACACCTTTATACTGGATATGGAGAAGATCCCTAGACACTGGGGAAATACCGAGCATCTTGAAAAGAGCAAACATTGTCCCTATATATAAAGGAGGGAACAGATCTCAAACAAAGAACTATAGACCAGAGTCTTTGACGTCCCATCTTACGAAAGTATTTGAAAGAATAGTTAGAGAGAAAATTTATGATTTCTTGGAGACATTGGAAAGATTCAACTAAAATCAGCACAGATTCCGATCAGGTAGATCATGCCTATCACAACTAATATATATGGGAAATATATGGGAATAACAGGCAAAGTGGGAAAATGGATCTACAACTTCCTCAGAGAATGTCTACAGGTCGTAAAAATTCAAGGCATATCATCATCAGAATCGGAAGTATGCAGCTCAGTACCACAAGGGACAGTACCGGTCCCACTCCTGTTCATTATCATGCTAACAAACATAGACAGCGGAGTAAACAGCAACAGTATAATAACATCCTTTGCAGACGATACAAAGATCAGCAGAAAAATCAGCGATGTAAATGAAGTGGAGGCCTTGCAGAGGGACACGAACAAAATATACAAATGGTCAGAAGACAACAACATGTCATTTAACACCGAGAAATTTCAGCTTTTGAGATATGGTAGAAATGAGAAACTTAAACAGACTGCATATTATGCTCCAGATAGACAGGAAATTCAGAGAAGCACGAAAGCGTTCGATCTCGTGGTAATAATGACAGATGATGCGAAATTTGAAACACAAAATCAGATAGCAATAAATAAAGCAAACAGATTCGCGGGACAGGTACTAAGAACGTTCAAAAGAAGGGACAGGACAGTAATGATTCCCCTGCTAAAAACACTGATTTATACCAAAACTTGAATACCGCTCAGTTTTAACGTCCCCATATAAAAAGGAAGAAACTAATAAACTACAAGAAACGCAGAGACATTTCACAGCCAAGATTGATGGCTGCAAAGAACTCAACTACTGGGAAAGACTACTTAAACTAAATCTGTACTCCCTGGAAAGAAGAGAAAGGTACACCATAATCTGCATATGGAAAATGATAGAAAAACTGGTACCAGACTTCAAACTAAACCCAATTAGCTCAAACAATACTGGAAAAAAGGAGAGGCAGAATGTGTAGTGTTCCCAAATTAAAGACCCGACAAGGGGCCTCCTCAACACTGAAGGAAAATAGCTTGGTTGTCAGGGGCCAAGACTTTTCAACCAGCTTCCAAAGGACCTCAGAAACGTTATCGGGGTCAAAGTTGAAGTCTTCAATAGAAGACTAGATACCTGGCTCAGGACGGCACCAAATGAGCCGGGTGTACCTGGCTATGTGCGGTGGAGAGCGCAAGAAAGCAACTCGCTCCTCCACCAAGCTAGACCTAGAGGCGGGGGCCACCAGCTTGACCTTCGTGTGAAGAGAGACCAACACACGGAACTGCAACGAGGTTAACGAGGTATATATACCTTTCAATCTTTCAAATGTTCTGTACGATGATTCCTCATTTCACGAAGGTCAAGCTTGTCGCCCCTCCTCTCTCTCTCTCTCTCTCTCTCTCTCTCTCTCTCTATATATATATATATAATATATATATATATATATATATATGTGTGTGTGTGTGTTGTGTTTGTGTTTCTACGTGATGAAGAATGGAAGTTGCAAATACGAAGCAAACAGCTACTCTTTTCACTCCTCTCTGTACATACAATCAGTTATAGAGAAAAAATGTGTAAATGTAGAGTGCCCGTATTTTCACATTAAGGGTACTGAAAGAAGAGAATGAGAAAGAACAGCTCAAACCATAAATAATTAATAGAAGTAACAACAGTGTCAATGAAGCAAATTTTTTAAAGAAATGAGAACGATAAAAGAACAGCTATCCCTTTTAATGATAAAAGATCGAACCTCGCAGATATATGACCCCTAGCAGTACATACGCCACCATCCAAGCCAACATCACCCACCGTTAGTGGACTAAGGACCGCATCCTCAGTATCCTCAAATGCAACGGTGCACCTAATAACACCGAACAGTGACCGTCAAAATCGACCCGAAAACAACGACTATCCAAGACAACCGACCCTGAAGATTATTAACCTTGTAAATTTATTATAGACAAATATACAAGGCCTGTACACCGACCATGCAGATTGCAAATTACAGTACATGCAAAATGTAGCTCTGGAAACCGACACAAATATCAAATGCCTGACGTAGACCCACTTGCATAAATGCGAAAAAGGCTGTGAAAATTGCATCGAAGACACTGAAATAGTGATAAAGATAGATTTGCTAGAAAATGAGAACTGTTGCATTTACGTGAAAAACACATATACATGTAAAGTGCAAAGCTGGGCACAAACCGTTAATCCGTTAATCGTTAATTAACGAAGTTAACTTTTTCGTTAACGATTTAACTTTTAAGTTAACTTTGAAAATTATTATCGGACTAATTAACTTCCGTTACATTTAACTTCCGTTAACTCAAGTCGTTAACCCAAAAAATTCATAAATAAACGTTTAAAAGTTTCTATTATTTTCAGTGCTGAGCAGGTGCGCAATTAATCCGCCACTGTTAATAGTGATGAACGAATTTCCATTTCCGCAGTGCAAAATCAGGCGATATATTTGTTTCCGTCGCCACAATTTGTGTCTTACCAAATATGGTAGTTATTTATGGCATTGGTTTGAGCAAAACATGGTCGACTGTAAAATCAGGCGGAAAGATTTGCCATTTGAGTTGAATGTTTCAACTTCCTTCAAGAAATATCACGAGCATTTTAAGGCACTTTCAATAATATACATGTAACAATTACAACAAATAACTACATTCGTTTCATTTGCAGTCTGTCTCTTGCGCAACATGTTTGTGCTAGTGAATATTTAAAAATAATCGTTGTCAAGTAAGTCATGTATATTTATAATATGTCTGTGAGTACCTTATTAGTAGTCTCCTTTATACATTTCAAGAACCATAAAACTGATCAGGTAAGATTTCAATTCATGTCACTTTGATGACATAAATTAAGTCAATTGATGTCTTACAATGGGAGCGTTTTCACCTTAACCCTTTATGTCCTGGCGGTACTTCTAGGTACCACATCTTTAAAATCTCCATAATTATTTTTCTACCCGGTTGATCCTGCCGGTACTTTCAAGTCCCAATGTGAATTAGTTTCTTTATGAGATAATAGATGACATTGAGAAGTAAATGTGAGCGTGTGGCGCCAGAGGCTGTTTACTCTTTAGTATCTCTGCTGTGAAGACCGAAGAAATTTCAGTGCAATTACTTCCCGAATATTCTGTGCCATATCTGTTCCAAATAACAAAGGTAAGGGTTATTTTATTTTTTATCTTGTTCTTGAAATGTTCAAGAATGCTTCAAACAATTGTTGTTCTTGTTTATTATTTTTAATTGTGAAATAATAAAGGATTTATTGAGTCAACTTGTTCTCTATGGGCAAGGACATCCTGAGGGCCAAGAGATCATCCCTGTCTGATGAAAACTTTGATATGCTAATTTTCATGAAGGGCAACATGCATCTCATGGACAAAATGGAGAACGAGAAGAAGAGGGAAAATTAAATTATATATATATTGTGTTTTTCATTTTTTTTATAATAAAAGTTAACGTTAACGGTTTATCGGTAACTTCCGTTACATGTTTAACGAATTAACGGATTAACGGTTAACGAAGTTAACTTTTTGGTTAACGGATTAGCGGTTAACGAAGTTAACTTTTTGGTTAACGGTGCCCACCACTGGTAAAGTGAAAGTAAATAACTCAAACAGCACAATCGAAATTCTTATTTTAGAAGTAAAAGAACTGAACCCAATCATTATGAACGTGTACAGACCAAACACCACAAAAAGTGAATTCTAATTCGTTAAAAATGAAATAGAAAGCATGTTAAAATCACTTGAAACCCCAGCACCAAATACTTTAATTTGTGGGGATTTTAACTTTCTATTCATAACATGGAATAAAAATAACGAAGTTATATGTGCTGAGAAGTTTCATGGTAACATTACAAAAGATGATAGAACCCAAGCAAGAATGCTATTACTCGTAGATATTATGGAACATTATGCATTTACCCAGAAAATCTGTGAAGCGACTGGGAAAGAGAACGTTTTGGATTTAATTTTGACAATCAATAATGACATAATAATAAATAAAAAGGTAATGTACATAAATTTCTCTGACTATAACCTAATCGATATACAAATAAAGTTTGCAAATCAGGAGATCAAAAACACATCTCAAAGAATCAGATTTGAAGGTTTAAATACAAATTCAAAGAAAGTAGATTGGGAAGTGTAAATGAAGCTTTAAAGAAAGTAAATTTGGAATTACTACTTTACGAGAAGACTCCAGAAGAAATACTATCTAGAACAGAAAACGAAACTAAAGCCATGTTTTGAAAAGACAAAAAAGAAAACGTAGCAAACTCAAGAAAAAATTAGAACATTATTTAGACAACGGAAACAAACCGTAAAAACTCTTCTGGTATTCAGAACTGAAGTAAGGTGTCTCAAACTACAGAAAAAATTGTGCGAAATAAAAATAGAACAAAAGCAAACATTCATCCACTGACTAGACAAACGAAGAGGAACACAAGGTAGCAGAAAACAAAATAAACCAAAATAATTCTACACGTTTCCAAAAAAGAAAATGCAGTGCAAAGAGAGTATTGGTCCGTTAAAAGCTGGGACGACCAAATATACATATGACCCAGAAAAAATGAGCAAACTGTTTAAGAAACAATTTAATTTTGTGTTCTGCACCCTGAGTTCGAGAAGAAAGTAGAAAATCCAGATGAATTCTTTGACATAGTTACAAATCAGCCAAAAACAAGTTTGGACACGATTCTGTTAATGGATCAAGAGTTCTTGGAATGAAACGTAATTAAGGCTCTATCACAAATATGAAAAATCATTAACAGGGAGTGCCACGTTTCTGAAGAAATGGAGATACAGTATCGCCAAAGCGCTATACTGTACTTACAATGGAGAAAATCACTTGACATAGGACAAATTCCACTTTCTTTAAAGAACGTAAACGTTACCCACTTATTCAAAGGAGGTAACAGAACAATGCCAAGGAAAGGAACCATCGACCAGTAGCTATCACCTCCCACCTTATAAAGTGCTTCGAACGTGTAATAAGAGGCAAAATTGCTTACTACCAACAAGAAAAGAATTTATTCAATCCAAACCAACGGCTTCAGGGATGGAAAATCTAACCTACCACAGCTATGAGTAGGGTGGCCATTTAAAAAGGAGGACACTGCGTATGTGGCCGTACGTTAACATATATATATTTTATATATATGTTAACGTACGGCCACATACGCAGTGTCCTCCTTTTTGGAAATTTGGAAATGGCCACCCTAAGCACAGAGTGCTCAAAAGGCGGACTGTCCGCCTAAAGCCGGACGTCTGGCCACCCAAGCTATGAGGCCAACAAACGAAAATACTGGAAACATTGTGTCGAGGTCAAATCATTGATGTAATATACGTAATAATTCTATTAAAGCCTTCGATAAATGTGATCATGGAATTATAGTACATGAACTTAAGAATACAGGAATTACTGGAAAGTTGGGACGAGGGAGATTTAATTTTCTGACCAAAAGAACACAAAGAGTGTTGGTAAATGGAGTCAAATCTGAACTTATAAGATATGGTAACAAAAAGGTGCTACAGAATAAAGGGTACAAAACAATGCAAACCAAACAGATAATACCAAACTCACAAGTCAGGGATCTTGGAGTAATAATGTCGTAGGATGTAGAATTCAGAGAGCACTATAACATTAAAATCACAACAACTAGAAAAATAATAGGAAGCATGCATAGGATTTTTACGTCTAAGATAGAGGAAACGAAAGACGAAGACTACTGGTGTCGACTGCAATCCTCGAAACTCTGCTCTCTGGAAAGATGACGCCAGCGATGCACAGCAATATACATATGAAAAACACTCGAGGGTTATATACGTCCCTAATCTTAGAAATGAAATAAAACCATACTGGAGTGAGAGAAGTGGCAGCTTTTTATTGTCCCAGCTACGGTGAGACAAAGGGACATGAAAACGAGGATGGAAAATACCCTCAGAATAAGGCCCAAAACTTTTCAACGCTCTGTCAAAAGAAATGAGGAACCTCCAGCGCACCAACCTAAATAATTTAAAGAAGTAGCTGAACAAGTTCCTGTACAAAGTCCCTGATCAGCCATACCTGACTAGCTACGAGGGCAGGAGAAGAGCAAAAACTCATTCTATCTTTCATGAGGCGAGATGTTGCAGAAGGGTCGCAGATCGATCCTGAACCGTCGTTCAAAACCATCACAGTAGAAGGTACAGCATATATATATATATATATATAGCTTTGGTACCTTTGGTTAGCTTCCGTCTAAATTGTTCATTCTGACGAAGGTCAAGCTTTTCACTCCACCTTAGACCTACAGTTTAACGTGGAATCCGAACCACGCCCCACCAGCAGCCCAGCGTCTTAACCACTAGGCCACCTAGGGTACCCGTTTATCTACCAAGCACTTTCTTTTATTGTGTGGAAGGATGAACAGCTGGGTTTTGCTGCGCACCGGCTGCCGTCAACGGGTCTCGAACCCGGGGCCGATGGATTCGTAGTCAGCGACGCTAACCACTACACCACCGAGGCGCATATATATATATATATATAATATATATATACACACACACGCGGCCTGTATGAAAAAAATGCATGCGCGGGAAAGACATGGCACTTTCTGACATATTTCATATGATAAATAAATATGAAATTTAAGGACTGGTGCAACAAATTATTTGAAATATCGTATCTAAAACGTCTAATTAATTATTTTGTATAAAGAAATAATTACAGTTAGGATGACATACATTTTGGTTAAATTCACATCACACTTCTTTTTTGTTTATAAGAGGGGTGAGGGTGTTATCTCCTCTTAGAACGACATCATCGTTGACAAGTTGGGACAAATTTAATTTACAAAATGCTTTTATATATTTACATATTTATTTATTTACGTTTCTCATTTACCATATCTTTCCTCGTCTAAGAGTGAGGGGAACTTATTATATATATATATATTATATATAATATTATATATATATATATATATATATATATATATATATATATATATATATATAATATATATATATATATATATATATTAGTGGTGGACCGGATGTCAGTTTTTCAACATCTGCGGATGCGGATTTTTATTTCATCCGCGGATGCGGATATTTAGTTAATCTATCAATATAATATAGAATTATGAATATATGACAATTTTTCAAATTTCGTGATATTACTATTATGGCAGGCAATGCATAAGAATTAAAATTAATATTAATGTTTTCATTATGATAAAAATAATAACTTTCTCAAGAGTTTCAGCCACAGAAAATTCAATGAAACAAGTTTCATTCAATTTTCTGTATTACCACGTATTTATATTTTCAGGTTTATATATTTGTTCATTAATAACACTGGCCAACAAAATGAAACTTTTTTTTCTCATCACAAACATGATCACACTTTTCTTAATGCATTTTTCGCGCTGATTCCGAATCTGGTTTTATTTTATTTCTAGCACGTATAGTTATATAGATACACTGGTTTTGATATTTTTAAGTTTTTGATATTGCTATAAGAAAATTTATGGATGTATAGATCACACTTAGGAATGCTAAACAACAAATACATCATATACCTTATTCAATGTACTTATAAATAAAGAATATATACATTATTTTATTAAAAGCGCTGTGAGTGTGATTTCCTTTTGTAAATTTGGCCTGGATTGTCACGATACAGCATCCAACAATGGTCCGCCATCATGCTTTCATTCCAATATCCTTGGTAGCGCTTCTCCATCATCTGAATATCTTGATGGAAGCGCTCTCCTTGCTCGTCACTCACTGCACCAAGGTTTTCAGGAAAGAAATCTAAGTGGGAATGCAGGAAGTGAATTTTTAACGACATTCGACACTCCATTTCTTTGAAGGCATCAAGGAGGTTCTTGACTCCATCCTTATACGCAGGTGACTTGTTGCTTCCAAGAAAGTTTTCACATATCCATTTGAACGCCAGCCAAGCCTTCAATTCCAGCGGACTTAGGACTTTTTCAAATTCAGTGTCATTCAAAACCTCCCTTATTTGTGGCCCAACAAAAACTCCTTCCTTCAATTTTGCTGCAGTAACCTTCGGAAATTTCCTTGAAAGGTATTGGAACCCTTCAGAATTGACTTTACCCATTGCTTTAACAAAATTCTTCATTAAACCAAGTTTAATGTGAAGAGGTGGCAGATAGATCTTTTGGGGATCCACTAAAGGGACAGACTGGACATTGCTTATCCCTGGGACATATGTATACCTAAGTGGCCAGTCACTTTTGGTGTAATGTTCTATAGTGGCGCGACTGTCCCACAGGCAAAGGAAACAACAAAATTTTGTGAATCCTGACTGCATACCCATAAGCATTCCTATAACTTTTAGATCTCCACAAACATTCCATTGATGACTGTCGTATTTGATTGCCTTAAGTAGTATATCCATATTGTCATATGTCTCTTTTAGATGGACGGAATGGGCAATGGGGATGGATGGCATTATATTACCATTATGCAAAAGAACTGCTTTCAGGCTTCTCTGCGACGAATCAATAAAGAGGCGCCACTCAGATGCCACATACGTCTGAGATATGGCTGTAAATAGTCCATTGATGTCATGGCAATAACAGAGAGGACCGTCTACTGAAAAGAATGCTGTTAATTCAAAATTCCGCTTTCGGTAGTAACTAATACGAACATTGTTCTCAAGTAAATTGTTCTCCTTTAGTCTTGAGGCGAGAAGCTCTGATTTCTCTTTAGACAGCGATAAGTCTCTAACAAGATCATTCAACTGTCCTTGGGTTAACTTTTTAGGCTCTAAATGTCTACCTTCAAAGTGTACTCTGGTTCTGTAGATGGTCCGGAAACGCCAGTTGCACCTTCATCACTTTCCATGTCATCTATGATAGAATCTAGCCTATCACTTGGGGGAATTGGAATGGGCAATGTTTCATCATGTCTTACTGGTCTACGTGCTGAATCCAAGTTTGGTTATACAATCTGGTGTTTGTTCTTGGCAGAAAACCTCATTAAGTTCACACTACAAAAATAACAGTCTTCATGATGATCTCTCGGCTCCCTCCATATCATAGGTATGGCAAATGGCATTGAAGCTTTCTTTTTGTTAAGCCAATCACGTAATCCATTTGAACAGCCAGAACAGATTTGATGTGGCGCCCATGGTTTATCTTGGTCACCTAGATGGCAACCAAAGTATAGCTTGTATATTTTCTTAATGTCGGTTGTAATACTTTGTCGCTGTTTTAGTTGTCAACTGGCCGCATACGAAACAGAACTTGTCGGGGTCATTCTTACATTGTCGAGGCATGTTGACTGACCTGAGCAAACTATAAATTAAAAAAAAATGTACACCAACTTGACACAACAAGTTCTTGGACTGGACTGATCTTTTGACACACAAAACACGGCGTTGTTGCCTGAATCACAATGCTGCTAGACGTAAAAGCTCACACCTGAAATACATAAGATGTATAATTAAGATAATTGAAATAAATAAGATGAATAAACTAAAAAAACACAATAAAATAAACACAATCAAATGTTGAAATATTAGTATTTTGCCTATTTAAAATGGTTAAATCTGTGTAGTTATATATATGCCTTCATCTTGAAAACTATACGTGCTAGAAAACATCTGAATGCAGTTTTGGAATCAGCGTGAAAAATGCTATCCAGCCACCACAAATTTTACTCTGATGAAAAATCTTTGTTGACCAGTGTAATTAATACTTTACATGACATGTGCATGACTGGGCCTTGTAAGCTACTTTATAAGCTAATTTAATTGTAAATTGCATAATTTATTCGAGGTAATATCCGCATAACATCCGCAGTCAGAAGTGCGGATGCGGATATCCGGTCCACCACTATATATATATATATATATATATATATATATATATAATATTTAGGAGAAATCCAATGACAAGGAGAAATGTAAATGCCATGAAAAGTCTTCTTTAATGCGCAACGTTTCGAGCAATACGCTCATCTTCAGGCTGTTTAATAACAATGTGAAATTAAAATCAATATTGAATGAAAAACAAAACAGAAAATTTCTATAACCTATTCGTAAAGACAAATTTTAAAAGACTGAGAAAAGAGGGTTAAATTCTAAGTTATACAGATTTACATATAAAAATTAAGAAGTTATTTTTAAATACATGTAGTAAATGTGAAATTAATACACTGGAAAAATTACCAATAGTACACTGGAACAATGGACTATCTACCTTACACTGCAGTATCCGAGGCGACTAATTTGAGCAGAGGCAAGACGGGAAAAAAAGATGGCGAGGGCGATTGGGGAAGGAGGGATTATAAGGAATTGGGGAAGGAGGAGGGATCATAGCAAATTGAGAGGGACGGCGATGAGTCAACATTCAGACTAGGGGACAATGCTTTAATGAAAAGGATTCTAAAATTCTTAGTGAGTTGGGACAAGTATTACAACCAAGAATTTTAAAATTGTCTAAAGTGACATCATTTTACATTTATGCTGTGTTCACGAATACTAGCTTCTTTAGTTTTTAAAATTTTACCTGTTCGGCCACTTATTCCCATATGCGAATAAAATCTAGCCCTGAGAGAGCGAACAGTGCTGCCGATGTAATTCCCAAGGAGACACCTAGGGCAGGTAAATAAATATACAACACCGCTACGCAACGAGTCAGGGGTTCGATCCTTCGCTGAGAAAAAGCTACCTAAAGACGTTTTATTAATAAATATGATGCGGAAATCAGTATGATAAAAAAATTTCCTTAACAATTTTGTAAATTTAAGCTTAAATTCCTTATTCAAAGGACCCATTTCAGGTACCAAGAAATATTTTATATCCTTCGGCACTGTAATACATGGAAGTTGAGGGCTATAAACATTATTTAAGAAGGATCTAATTAGTTTGTCTACATATTGAACAGGAAAACTATTATTAGTAAAGTATGATCTTAGATTATTAAATTCATCATTAAGTAAGGTAAAATTAGAGGTCAAATTATATCCTCTGAACAGGAGAGTTTTAATACAAGACATCTTATAGTTGAAATCAGTAAAACTAAAAAAATTCATGCCCAAACCAGTGAAAGTGGGTTTCCTGTAAACTGATGTAGTAATAGAATCACCGTTTTTCGAAATTAAAAGATCTAAGAAGGGGAGGGAGCCATTTTGCTCAGTTTCCATTGTATACGTTATATTGGGGTGCAAAGAATTTAGGAAGTTAAAGAATTGTTGCGCTTGTACCGCATTATCAAAGACTGCTATCGAATCATCAACGAAGCGTCGATAGAAAATTGGCTTGAGATGAGTGGGAGATTGTCTAAAAATTACACTTTCTAAATGAGTCATAAAAAATCAGCTGCTAACGGTCCGACAGGTGATCCCATCCCTACCCATCAATTTGTTGGTAAACCTTATTGTTGAAAGTGAAATAGCATTGTTTGAAGACCAATTCTAAAAGTTCCTTCAAATGAGACAATGAAAAACCATGAAAATTATCAACTGAGCTAAAAACCCTATCTAAAATAATGGCAATAGTTTCAGATACAGGTACATTTGTGAAAAGCGACTTTACATCAAAACTGACAAAAAACTTTTTTGAATCGAAGTTTTTACCAAGGAGGTCTTTTTGGAATTCAAACGAGTTATTTATAGTGTAAGCATTTTTCGCAAAGGGGGACAGGAGACGAACAACAAATTTTGCCAATTGAAAGGTGGGTAAGTTATACGAAGCTAAAATAGGACGGAGAGGTGTTCCAGCTTTATGGATTTTAGGCAGACAGTATAATTGAGCAAGATTAGCACCAGATGCGAACAACTGAGAGTAAGTATCATTTTTTATTATCTTTAAGGACTTTAGTCGTGACAGAAATCTATTAACCTGGTCTTCTAACCTTACAATGACTTTATTACAGGTTCTAGAATTTGTTTGAATTTAGTAAGATCACTTAGGATTTCATTAGTTTTGTTTATGTAGTCCGATTTATTCAAAATAACCACTCCGTTACCCTTGTCTGGTCTAGTCACAACAATCTCCTGGTTCTTTGCCAAATTCTTAATACACTGCAAATCACTCTTCCTAAATATGAAAGATTGAAATTTAAGATTTCTAAGTTTAGAAAAAATTCTTGAGTTAAATTTGAGAACTGACATTTGAAATTATTGAATCCCCACATGGGGAACATTTTTCAAGCCATTGAAAAATTTTTCAAAGTAAAGAAAAAACGAGGGCTTATATATTTGAAACAACGGAAGCTTAAATTGCAAACCAAGTGACAGTAAAAACTTTTCCCGAGGGGAGAGTGTGTAACTAGAAAGATTCGAAAAATAATGAACAAAACTAATGAAATCCTAAGTGATCTTACTAAATTCAAACAAATTCTAGAACCTGTAAATAAAGTCATTGTAAGGTTAGAAGACCAGGTTAATAGATTTCTGTCACGACTAAAGTCCTTAAAGATAATAAAAAATGATACTTACTCTCAGTTGTTCGCATCTGGTGCTAATCTTGCTCAATTATACTGTCTGCCTAAAATCCATAAAGCTGGAACACCTCTCCGTCCTATTTTAGCTTCGTATAACTTACCCACCTTTCAATTGGCAAAATTTGTTGTTCGTCTCCTGTCCCCCTTTGCGAAAAATGCTTACACTATAAATAACTCGTTTGAATTCCAAAAAGACCTCCTTGGTAAAAACTTCGATTCAAAAAAGTTTTTTGTCAGTTTTGATGTAAAGTCACTTTTCACAAATGTACCTGTATCTGAAACTATTGCCATTATTTTAGATAGGGTTTTTAGCTCAGTTGATAATTTTCATGGTTTTTCATTGTCTCATTTAAGGAACTTTTAGAATTGGTCTTCAAACAATGCTATTTCACTTTCAACAATAAGGTTTACCAACAAATTGATGGGTAGGGATGGGATCACCGTCGGACCGTTAGCAGCTGATTTTTTTATGACTCATTTAGAAAGTGTAATTTTTAGACAATCTCCCACTCATCTCAAGCCAATTTTCTATCGACGCTTCGTTGATGATTCGATAGCAGTCTTTGATAATGCGGTACAAGCGCAACAATTCTTTAACTTCCTAAATTCTTTGCACCCCAATATAACGTATACAATGGAAACTGAGCAAAATGGCTCCCTCCCCTTCTTAGATCTTTTAATTTCGAAAAACGGTGATTCTATTACTACATCAGTTTACAGGAAACCCACTTTCACTGGTTTGGGCATGAATTTTTTTAGTTTTACTGATTTCAACTATAAGATGTCTTGTATTAAAACTCTCCTGTTCAGAGGATATAATTTGACCTCTATTTTACCTTACTTAATGATGAATTTAATAATCTAAGATCATACTTTACTAATAATAGTTTTCCTGTTCAATATGTAGACAAACTAATTAGATCCTTCTTAAATAATGTTTATAGCCCTCAACTTCCATGTATTACAGTGCCGAAGGATATAAAATATTTCTTGGTACCTGAAATGGGTCCTTGAATAAGGAATTTAAGCTTAAATTTACAAAATTGTTAAGGAAATTTTTTTATCATACTGATTTCCGCATCATATTTATTAATAAAACGTCTTTAGGTAGCTTTTTCTCAGCGAAGGATCGAACCCCTGACTCGTTGCGTAGCGGTGTTGTATATTTATTTACCTGCCCTAGGTGTCTCCTTGGGAATTACATCGGCAGCACTGTTCGCTCTCTCAGGGCTAGATTTTATTCGCATATGGGAATAAGTGGCCGAACAGGTAAAATTTTAAAAACTAAGGAAGCCTCCAGCATACGTGAACATAGCATCAAATGCAAAATTGATGTCACTTTAGACAATTTTAAAATTCTTGGTTGTAATACTTGTCCCAACTCACTAAGAATTTTAGAATCCCTTTTCATTAAAGCATTGTCCCCTAGTCTGAATGTTGACTCATCGTCCGTCCCTCTCAATCTGCTATGATCCCTCCTCCTTCCCCAATTCCTTATAATCCCTCCTTCCCCTATCTCCCTCGCCATCTTTCATTCCCGTCTCCTCTGCTCAAATTAGTCGGCCTCGGATACTGCTGTGTAAGGTAGATAGCTCCATTGTTCCAGTGTACTATTGGTAATTTTTCCAGTGTATTAATTTCACATTTACTACATGTATTTAAAAATAACTTAATTTTGATATGTAAATCTGTATAACTTAGAACTTAACCCTCTTTTCTCAGTCTTTTAAAATTTGTCTTTACGAATAGGTTATAGAAATTTCTGTTTGTTTTTCATTCAATATTGATTTTAATTTCACATTGTTATTAAACAGCCTGAAGATGAGCGTATTGCTCGAAACGTTGCGCAATAAAGAAGACTTTTCATGGCATTTACATTTCTCCTTGTCATTGGATTTCTACTAAATATTAAATTGAAGCTCTGTAGAAGCAACCCGCATATATATATATATATATATATATATATATATATATATATATATATATTATAGAACGACGCTTGTAAGGAGAATATTCCGCGCAAGATGAGAGCGAGAGAACGAAACATGAAAAAATTAGGTAACCACCCGGGAATCGAACCCGGGATCTTCCGATTGCCGGTCAGATATGATACATTTACACCACGGGCCTCACTCAATCAAATGCCGTAATTCCTCTACATACGCGCAGAAACCAATGCCCCAAGGGGCACCTCCCGCATGCCGTAATTATATACATTTAAACTGCAAACACGCAGTATAATTAACGTAAAGAACGACGCTTGGATAGGAGAATATTCCGCGCGTATGTAGAGGAATTACGGCATTTGATTGAGTGAGGCCCGTGGTGTAGTGGTTATCATATCTGACCGGCAATCGGAAGATCCCGGGTTCGATTCCCGGGTGGTTACCTCATTTTTTCATTTGTTTCGTTCTCTCGCTCTCATCTTGCGCGGAATATTCTCCTATACAAGCGTCGTTCTTTACGTTAATTATACTGCGTGTTTGCAGTTTAAATGTATATAATGTACGGCATGCGGGAGGTGCCCCCTTGGGGCATTGGTTTCTGCGCGTATGTAGAGGAATTACGGCATTTGATTGAATGAGGCCCGTGGTGTAATGGTTATTATATCTGACCGGCAATCGGAAGATCCCGGGTTCGATTCCCAAGTGGTTACCTCATTTTTTCATTTGTTTCGTTCTCTCGCTCTCATCTTGCACGGAATATTCTCCTATACAAGCGTCGTTCTTTACGTTAATTATACTGTGTGTTTGCAGTTTAAATGTATATATATATATATTATATATATATATATATAATATATATAATATATATATATATATATATATATATATATATATATATATTTATATATTATATACACATACATATATACTGTGTTTCTACCTCGTGGTGTACGGACGTTTTGTTTCCGCTCTGTGTAATATCAAAATAACAAAATAACTAGTGTTTATAAATTCAGCGGTAAATGCTATCTTATACCAGTGTGTGTGTTAAGCATCAGTGAATTCGCGATAATAATTTATTAAGTGAAAGCCGGTGGCATATAGCGTGTACAAAGAAAAACAACATCAATTAAAACAATTTGAAAATAACTCGAACGGAAACTCAGCCCCTGAGATTTTTACATTAGACCTGTACAGGGAAAGAAAGTCAGAGAAAATTCGAAAGCGCCATAAAACGGGAAGGTCAAGTCTTTCAGACGAAATTTGAGAAGTGAGAAGAAAAGAGGCAAACTAAAGGGAAGAATAAAGAATAAGTGAAAGAATAAGGGAATAAAGGAATAAAAAAGGATAAAGAATAATAAATAATAAAGAATAAAGGAAGAATGAAGGAAAGAATAAAGGAAAGAATAAAGGAAAGAATGTCAGAAAATATGAAGAAGTGTGTAAACTGTGGTAAATTCAGAAAGCTGAATAGAGCTGGATTATGTTTAATGGAATGCGCTGCGCACCAGCTCTGCGTTTGCAAAAATGAAGCGGACCAGGCCACGGGCTTAAAATGCATTCTGTGCAATACCTTTAAACACTAAGAATGCATGAACTTGGATAGAAAAGACAAGAAAATGGTAAATAGAATAAATAACAAAATCATAGGCACTTTTGGCTTCCTGTGCATCAAGTGCGTGGAAAAAATAAGAATATGTACAAAGAGCAATGAAAATGGGCAATACATGTTTACCGACAGATGACAAGGAAACACCAGGAAACGCTGACACAAACGAACACGAGGCGCAGGACAACACAACACAGGAAAGCACGCTACAGAAGGAACACGAGGCGCAGGACAACACAATACAGGAAAGCACGCTACAGGACGCTACGCTACAGCACGCTACAGGACGCTACGCTACAGCACGCTACGTTACAGAGAGATGCAAAAGTAGCCTCAGAGGATGAAATATCCCCTACCAGAGAGAGATATAAAACAGGACACAAAAGAGAAAGAGAGGGATAGCAAGAACACAAAGGAGAAAGAGAAAGATACCAAGAACACTAATGAAAACTCGCCAAAGACAAAAAAACACTGAGTAGGGAAGAAGTGGTTGCGGAACAGAAGAAAGCAATTGAATAACATAGGGCTCGTAAGGAGATTAAAAGACGGGCCATATGCGAATACTATAAAACAGGGTCGTGCATATATAGAGCAAACTGCAGGTACAGTCACCCAAAAAAAATGCTTCGATATGATGAGGAATGGAAGATGCAGATACGGACAAAACTGCCACTTTTTCCACCCTCTTATGTGCAGACAGTCACTGACAGAGAGAAAATGCCTAAATATAGAGTGCCCATATTTTCACATAAAGGGTAACCAAAGAAGAGAACGGGGAAGAACAGACCCTATCCGTATTAGAAGTAACAACAGGAGCAAGGAAACAAATTTTTAGAGGAAATGAGAACGATAAAAGCACAGCTTGCCCTGCTAACAAGAAAGGACAGGAATCCGCAGGTATATTCCTCACACCATTACTTACATCACCCCTCTATCCAACACCACCCACCGATAATACACCACAGTGGTATCAAGTGCCGCAACCCCAATTCTTCCAAATACAGCGGCCAAACCAAACAGGAACCGACATCGACCTGGAAACGACCACTATATGGGAAAACTGAGCACGGAAATTAAAAACCCAATAAATGTTTTATACACAAATATGCAGGCTACAAATTACAATACTTACAGAATTTAGCTACCGAATCCAGCATAGATATTATATGCCTAACGGAAACACTTGCATAAATGTGAAAAAGGCTGTGAAAACTGCATCGAGGATACAAAATTAGCATTGCTGGACTACAACATACACATAGCAGATAGAGTGGCTAGACGAGGAGGAGGGTGTTGCATCTTCGTGAAAAACACATACACATGTGAAGTGAAGGTAAGCAAATCAAACAGCACAGTCGAAGTTATTATATTAAAATTAAAAGAACTGAACCTAACCATTATGAACATCTACAGACCACCAAACACCACAAAAAGTGAATTCCAGTTTGTTACAAATGAAATAGAAAACATATTAAAATTACTTAAAACTCCAGCAACAAATATTCTAACTTTCGGAGATTTTAATTTTCCATTCATAACATGGAAGAAAAATGAAGAAGTTATATATACTGTATTGAGAAGTTTCATGGCAACATTACTAAAGATGATAGAACCCAACAACAATGCTATTAGATATTATGGAACATTACACCCTTACCCAGGAAATCTGTGAGGCCACGAGAAAAGAGAACGTTTTGGATTTAATCTTGACAAATAACAACAAGATAAATAAATAAAAAAGTAACGCACACAAAGTTCTTCAACCATAACCTCATCGATATACAATTGAAGTTAGCACACAGAACTCCGAAAACGCGTCCAAGAGAGACCGAAGGAATATTTGAAGACTTAAACATAAATTCAAAGAAAGTAAATTGGGAAACGTAAATAAAGATTTAAAGGAGGTAAATTGGGAATTGCTACTTCACGAGAAGACTCCACAAGAAATACTCTGTATAATAGAGACTGAAACTAAAGCTATAATAATGAAACATATTCCAGAGAGACAGGAAAGACAACGTAGCAAGCTCGAGAGGAAAATCAGGACACTATTGAGGCAACGAAGATAAACCATAAAACAGCTCCACAGATGCAGAACTGATGCAAAGAGACTCAAACCAGAGAGGAAACTTGGCGAAATAGAAATGGACCTAAAGCAGATATTCATACATAAGACAAACGAGAGGAAAACAAGGTAGCAGAAAACATAAAAAATAAAAAATACTTCTACACGTTTGCGAAAAGAGTATTGGTCCGTTGATAGACGGGGAGGCCAAATACACAAATGACCCGAAAGAAATAAGCGAACTGCTTAATTAAGGAACACTTTAACTTTGTGTTTAGCACCCCTAAGTCCGAGATGGAAGTGGAAAACCCAGACGAATTTTTTGACATAGATACAAATCAACCAAGAACAAATTCCGGCAAAAACCTATTAATGGACTTCGAGTTCATGGAAGGAGATGTAATTACGGCCTTATCACAGATGCGAGACAATTCAGCCAGGGCCAGACACATGAAGTGCCACGTTTCTGAAGAAATGTAAAGAGAGTATTGCCAAACCGCATTGCCAAACACAGGACAAATTCCACTCCCCTTAAAGAACGCGAACACTGCCCCCCTATTTAAAGGTGGTAACAGAGCAATGCCCAAGAATTATCGGCCAGTGGCTCTTACCTCACACCTTATAAAGTGTTTTGAACGTATAATTAGAGGAAGAACTACTTACTACCTACAAGAAAAAGACTTATACAACCCAAATCAACATGGCTTCAGGGCTGGAAGATCATGCCTATCACAACTACTAGACCACTAGGAGAAAATATTGGAAACATTGTGTCGAAGACAAAACATAGATGTAGTATATACAGACTTTGCGAAAGCATTCGATAAATGTGACCATGGAATCATAGCACACAAACTTAAGAATACAGGAATTACTGGAAAGCTAGGAAGATGGCTATTTAATTTCTTGACGCAAAGAACACAAAGAGTGGTGGTGAACGAAGTTAAATCGGAAGTCTCGGAAGTCGTGAGCTCTGTCCCACAAGGGACAGTAATAGCTCCCTTGCTGTTTATAATAATGATTGCAGATATTGATGCAGATATTGAGGACAGTATTGTATCTTGTTTCGCAGATGACACAAAGATATGTAAGGAAATATTGAACGAAGGTGACATAAGAAAATTACAAAACGACATTGAAACATTATTCCAGTGGGCAGAAGACACCAATATGAAGTTCAACGAAGAAAAATTCCAACTTCTATGATATGGTAATAACAAGGAGCTACAAAAAAGAAAGGGTACAAAACTCTGCAAACCAAACAGATAACACCAAATCCACAAGTCAGGGATCTTGGAGTAATAATGTCGTCGGATGCAGAATTCAGAGAGCATTATAACATCAAATTACAACGGCTAGAAAAATAATGGGAATCATCTGGCTTCCGCAGCAGAAAAGCAAACATCATGCTCAAATTATGGAAGAGTTTAGTCCTACCAATAATTGAGTATTGCTCAGTACTCACAAGCCCATATAGAAAACGAGACATTGCGAACAGTGAAGCTATACAAAGGACTTTTACGTCTAAGATAGAGGAAACGGAAGGTGAAGACTACTGGTCTCGACTACAATCCCTGGAACTCTACTCTCTCGAAAGAAAGCGCGAGCGGTACACAATAATATACATATGGAAAATACTTGAGGGCTCTGTCCCTAACCTTAGAAATGAAATAGAAACAAACTGGAATGAGAGAAGAGGCAGATTTTGTACGGTCCCAGCTGCGGTGGGACAAGGGGCCATGAAAACGAGTATGGAAAATACCCTCAGAATACGAGGCCCAAAGCTTTTCAATGTTCTACCAAAAGAAGTGAGGAATCTCCAACACACCGACCTGAATAAGTTCAAGAACCAGCTGGACAGATTCATGTGCAAAGTCCCTGACCAGCCATGCGTGGCTGGCTACGAGGGCAGGAAGAGATCAGATAGCAATTCCTTCCTTCACCAAATCCCGCAAATGAGGCGGGATGCTGCAGAGGGGTCGACCGTAGGTCGATCCTGAACCGTCGTTCGAACTCACCTAAAGTAACCTAGAGTAAGTACATATATGTACAGAATTCGCAATCAATTTATCCCGAAAAAGTTTGCTTAAAAAATATTATTTTCGGGACATTTTGAATAGAAAGGGATTTTTGGATCAAATACAAAGGGATTTTGGATCAAATGCGGGACGTCTGGCAACCCTAGTTAACATTGATGATAAACTTTTAAGAGCGTTTATTTGAATCCGATTAAGAATTAAATTAAACACTTCGGATCTTTTCCAAAATCCGGACCGTTCTTTATATGTAGACAGTTCCATTATTATTATGTGGTTTTGCGTGCTGAGTTCAAAAAAGGGTGCTCTTCCAATACGTGCTCTACCGTAAAATTTACATTCCAATATGTGCTAACTAACGAAAATATCACGACCTAACCTAACCAATCGTCAAGGGCGTACAATTGACCTAACGATTGGTTAGGTTAGGTCGTGATATTTTCGTTAGTTAGCACATATTGGAATGTACATTTTACGGTAGAGCACGTATTGGAAGAGCACCCAAAAAAGTTATTCTTTTTTCGGAGAAATTAAAAATAAAAAAGTTACAGCAATTTTTATTACCATTATTTCATATATCGATCTAATATTATAAATAAAAATTGCTGTAACTTTTTTATTTTTCATTTCTCCAAAAACATAACTTTTTTGAAGTCAACACGCAAAACCACATAATAGTAATGTAACTTTCTAGATATAAAGAACAGTCTGGATTTTGGGAAAGAGCCAACACTTCGCTCCAACTTATAAACTCCAAGTTATGCTTATATCTTTTTAAACATAAATAACCCTTTTCGGACCATTTTCCATTCCATCCCCCAACCTTTTTTTTTTAAGTATTTATCATGTATCGAAGTTTAATCACCGATTAAAGAGGAGAAATAAAGAAGTTAGAGTGCCTTTTATTTTAATGGTAAATACAACAAATTTACTGAATTTCTGAAATCGTCATCGCTTCATGGAAAGACGAAACACGAGACTCCACACTCATCCACGTTTCTTCAGTTTGACCTCCTGAAAAAGGAATTTGTCGGGGTAAAATTAGTTTAAACATCATTATTGAAATAGGAAAGGCCTTACCTGTTTATTTAATTATCACGTATGGTATATGGAGTGTTATTACCAGGCTTACCTTTACGGATGGGATGTTCGTAATTCTCTTCATTAGGCGTATACAGTTCTTGGATCACCTGAAGATCAGGGCCCCAGCCTTCGTTAGGTAGCCTTATAAGGCTAACTAACGAAAATATCACGATTTAACCTAACCAATTGTTAGTCAACTGTACGCCCTTGACGATTGGATAGGTTAAGTCGTGATATTTTCGTTAGTTAGCCTTATAAACCTAACTAAAGAAGGCTGGGGTCCCTATTCTTCAATAGCTCCAAATCTTTACTACGACGAGTCTATTTCATGCAATCTGAGGCCTATTTTCAACTATTTTAAACACCTATTTTCAAGGTAGATTAATAAGATTATCGGTTATTTTAACCTATTTTATTTTACTACATAAATCACTGTTTTCATGAAAATTTGAAAATAGTATACCAAAGTAATGAACAAAAACTTGAAAAATAAAATTTTGCAGAGATTCAATTTTGTCTTCATTTTTCGGTTTTATTTTTATAAAAAAAATCTAGAGGTGTTCACAACATTTGAATTTTTTCTCAAATATATTTCTAATTATATGTATAATAGGTTTAGATATACGCAGTACACACTAGTCAATGAAATGTAATATATTGTCTTACTACAATTAGTCTTTCCAATAATGTACTTGTACATCCTCGAACAAAATTTGTTAAAGCTTGTGATATCCTGATGAGAACAAATGAGTTCGAAACCGGTCGGTGTCTAGTTTTTCATCGCTATTTGTGCGCTCAAATTATACATATTTCACTCATTCTGTTGAACTTTGAAGGCTACCTGCTGATAGCAGATGGCATCAAAATTATAATAGTGGTTATTTAAATATTTGTCATTCACTAACTATGTGAATACATTACAATCAGTCACAACTACAATAGTTATATAGCACAGTAGCATAGCCGCAAAAGGAGAGAGTGCAGAGCAATTGCAATGTTGATCAAATGAGTGCCAGTGCCACCCAACCCACCCCCTTTGTTGCAAGGTGCCAACTCCACCCACCAGGGTGCCAAAAAGGGGGGGAATTCCCCCAGCAAGCAGGGGGAGTCCACCTAACGTTTGAGCTGCCAGATTGTGCTATTCAAATATTCTTAGAAATCCGTCAGTCGGCTTAGAAGGCGTAAACAGCCATTTGGTGTTATATATATATATATATTATATATATATATATATATATATATATCCTATTTCCCCAGTTATTCCTTAATATCGTTTATATATACAACCAAAAGAATTAAATAAAACACCATTACATCATTCTGTTTATTTATACGAGATAAGAGAAATAATTCATGAAATATAGAGGAAATAAATATACATTCAAAATAATATACAGCAAAAATACACGCATTGAGCAAAGGATATATATACATTCTTAAATAATAATATTAGTACAGGCTAAAACTATATAACCATTTAATATTCATATGTACGAGCAAATACGCACTTATATATACACACCAAAACTTATATAAAAAATAATAATAGTACAGGATAAAGCTACATATCCGTTAATATATATATATATATATATATATATATATATATATATATATATATATATATATATAGGATTGTATACAAAGTTTTGTCCGATAAATAAAATTTATTCAATAAAACCAAACATAATTAATCTTCAGTGGTAGAAAGATGTTCAAAGTAATCGCCTTAATTTGCAATACATTTTTGCCATCTTCCTGGCAATTTCCTGATGCCATGTGCAAAGAATGTCCGTGGTTTAGCGGTAATCCAGGCATCTAGAACAGCGTGAATTTCTTCCGCAGATGAGAACTTCCTACCACGAATTGAAGATTTAAGTGGGGAGAAAAGGTAAAAATCAGACGGTGCGAGGTCTGGTGAATATGGGGGATGTGGCAATACTGTAAAACCGAGATCGCGCAGTTTCTGAACAGTTTTAGCAGCTGTATGAGGCTTCGCGTTATCATGGAGGTAGTGAAGATGGTGGTATCCCCCATTAACTAGTCGCCGACGTTTTTGCTGAATTGCTACCTTCAAGCGATCTAAATGCTGACAGTAAATATCAGCATTTATTGTTTGTCCACGTGGCAATACCTCCAAAAGGAGAACACCCTTGCAGTCCCAGTATACCGAGAGCAGATGTTTACGAATGGTCAACGTCCGTTGAACTTCCACATTTGGGATATCACCATCTCCTCTCCAACTCATATGGTGATAGCTGCCATCATTGTCCCAATAGATCCAAACTTCGTCCATTGTAATTAATTGTCCCAAGAAATCATTTGCAGCATATTTCTCCAACAACTCTAAACATATTCATTCACGGTTTGTCTTTTGTTCAACAGTTAAATAATGTGGAATCCATCGATTAGATAAATAACGTTTCCCCATCTGAAAAAATGCTGCTGAATTGTTCTGTGACAAACTCCCAGTTCTAATGCAATACTCCTAGTCGTAGCATACTTCTCTGTATCCAGAAAGTTTTGTATACCTGTGTTCAAATCCAGTGATGGTCGACCACAACGTGGTTTATCATCGACATTGAAATTGTTTTCCTTGAATTGAGCCACCCACCGACGACATGTACGTTCATTTGTTGTTTCAGCACCAAGTGTCGAATTTATCTCTGCTGCTATGATTGCAGGTGACATTCCACGTTTCCAGAAGAAATAAATCAGCTTACGTACGTCTCTTCGTTCAAATTCCATGCTTAAAAATAAGCAATAAATGATAATGCAGCGAGAAATGAATGAAGAGAAAATGATGATGGCTGACGGTTGGGTAGGCTAGGCGCTATGTAGCGCCTAGCCTACGCATAGCCTACGCATAGTGTTCGAAGCACGAGAATTATATATTAAATAAATCAACCGAATTTCAGTAGCCATAGACCTCATAATTACAAGAATATCAGCGTTTATTCATCGGACAAAACTTTGTATACAATCCTGATAAAACTTATATGAAATCAAAATACATACACTTTATGTTCTACCGCGCTTAACTAAAATGCTAAACTCGCACGTGATCGAGTCTACAGTTACATCATTGTTGCTTTGTATTCTACAATAAATACGATTTAGCATTATTTCACCACTCAAGGTGTGCGGGTGCCTATACACGATGTAAAGGGCCTTCATTTCGTTCAATACTATTTTGTGCCCACTTTACAATTGGTTGGCAAATTATCACTCTCTTTAAACACGGACAGAATGCAATCAAAAGCACGCACAAAGAGGGCGTCGTTAGCCACATCATCATTATTAAATTCAAGTTTATAAACACTCCTTTCCAATCAAGGGTTTTTTCTTACCGATCCGAGTTTTTCAATTGTGAACTCTTCTTCACAACGCATAGCGGCAGTTGAACTAATCTTCTAAATCGTAATGACACCTGCTCATTATATAAAGATACAACTCTTCAGGGTGAACAGTGTAGGCAAGCTCAGCCCTGTACCGCTCAAGTTCTTTGTACCAAAGTTCATGATATTTCGAAGAGTCTAAACCTTTTAAATAAGCATCCATCTATAGACCATTCTCGCCATGTTCATTCCTAAATTTGATAAACCCGTCGAGCAGAGCGGTGTATGCGTACTCAAGAACGGTATCAAAATAAACCATATCCGTAACACGTGCGTCTAATATAGGTTTTAGTTTGCGGAAACCAACGATTTCAAGCATTCTGTCGAGGATGAAGCAGTTTCGCGTGGGGACAAGAACGTTATTATCAGATGCATTCTTCCACATCAGTCGTATATCAATGCATGGCTGATCGTTATTTATACACAACGTACAAACACTGGCATATGAGGGGGTATCACTAATCTGTTCTCTTCTTGTACCTACACCTGCAGGTATTTTATGACGATCCTCACCCCAGTTCTCAACTATCATGAAGACTCTATTCATCTCCTCAACACTTAAATAAACAACATCACGTTTACCAGAGTTTGTTTGTCTACAAGTCGTTTCAAGTACATAATTAATAGCACCAGTTTTACGTCTGAACACACGCAATGACTTCGTCACGGACACATCGTATACGACATTGAGAATGCTGCTCAAAGGAAGCTCCATCGTTTTCTATCGTGAGAGTGCACAACCAGTCGGGTCAAGTCAAGCTCTGAGATGACTATGAGCAACCGGTGCGTTGTTTGGTTCGGAGACAGGTGTGGAGGAGTGTCATACCAACCGTTAATGTTTCATGTACGGGTTTGTTCCAGCATGAAAGAATCATGAGAGTACTTGTACCCATTATACCGGGCAATTTTCCGATACATGGGACAATATCGGTTTTAATGTTTTATCGGAATGCGCACTGGACGTTCATTTCCACAAACTAAACACATTAACAATCCGGCGCACTATTTAAGAGAAACATGTGCCCGTATTTATCCTTTTTGTTTAACAGTCGATACTCGTTTCTAAATTCTATTAAAAACTCACACAGGCCTTTAGCCACAACCTCACTGCGAACCTCGTCATGATATATATGAATGTAGTGGTAAAAGTACTTTAGCTTGTCCATGATGACAAGGTTTACATTCTCAGCCGCAGGGTACGCGTACTCGGTATGATGCAGCACGACATAATACCGCCTGTCACACCACTCATCAACAAGACTCACTACCCATACCCGTTGCTTCTCTTCTGCACGCGTTGTTTCTTTCACCTCACGGTATATGTACGCTTTTATACAGTTTAGCCCTACAACGTAGTCCATTACATCGTTTGTGCCGCGAAATCCGGCAATACTCTCGCCAGAATATCCATAGAGTATTTGAACAGCTTGTTCCTCAAGCTTCGCACGGTTCAATGTAGCCTTAAAAGTCTCAAAGGAGGGGGAGGCTTGGCCGTCTTTCAGTATCACCGCATCTTCTGACTTTACAGAATACCACTTCATAAACGTCGAACACACAATATCAAAAGTCGCCATCACTATTTTTCGTCTACGTGAGAATTCTTCAAATATACGTCTGAGATCCAGGGCTTGCAGCGGCCAACTGAGCAGGCAGGGGTAGAGATATGCCTAGGTAGTAGCAGGAGTCACGTGACCATTTGATTGATCTTACAGTGGGCGGAACTTAAGACTTTTCCTGTACATACGCACACACACACACACAAAGGAAAAAATGAAACCCAAATTGAAACATTTACATATTCAAATATACGTAATAAATAAACATATCGTTAAAAATAAACATATATAGCATTCAGGTACTATGGTACCCAAAGAGTACGGTATCATAGGTGCCAGGCACCTGGTAACTTTCCTATACGTGTTACGACACACCTTTGTGCCCCTAAGTTCCTTCACACACCCCGGTTTCTCTGCCCGAAAATTGTGGATTCCTACAGTCAGTTGGGGAGGTTGGTCACCCTCATCTAAGACACTAGCTCCTTCAACGAGTCAAATTTAACGACCCGTCGGTTCGACAGGTTAAGCGTGATGCCCTTTGCCCTCATGATATATTTCAGCTCTTTCCCCACCCTCACCCGCACCCCATAAGTTTTTGGCCCTGTTGATACAGAGGAGTTAGCGTATGCACCATCACCATATTCATCCTTGATCTCGTCAGTCAACTCTTCGAGGAGTTCCCCAATAGGCGGCATATATTCACCCTCCCTCTCTGTAAATATTATGCTATCTGTGTCAGCGTACAGCACCCTCCGCCCAAGAGTGCAGTAGTCCCCAAAGCTTGATGCCTGCGTATGCCGTTGTGAAGCTGGCTACAGGTATGTTTGAAACACGTGAGGTATCTATGGCCAGTTCGGTGATGTTGTATTTCATTATGTACGTGTTACCAACATTCACGATCTTATAACCTCTTTATTGGGGGCATTGGCATAATCCCACACCGCATAATAACTTTGGGCCAAATGAACGTTCCTCTTACCTGTATTCTGTGCAAACTTGCCCCAAAGACTGTTTAGGCATAACTTTCCACTAAAGCACTTGCCAGGGTTCTTAACAATTTCTGCCCGGTCAAGTTGTATCCCTTCACGGTCACGGTAGCGCTGAATATACGCCGATTTTTCATCCTCGCTCTCAACCCCTCGCTGATCGCCTGATGCTTCCACCTTATCCTTCAAAAAAGTATTTATATACGGCGTGAAAAGGTTGGGTAGCTTGTGAAACCTCCACAACTCATATATCTTCAATATTCTCTAACCATGGCGGACGGCTAGGAACAGCTCAGGACTTGTATACACACACCTCTGATCTTCCGCTGGTTGGTTGTGTAATTACAGGTCCCATTATTCTCCTCTGCGCACTTCACGCACAGAGGAACATGAGTTTGTGATCTATGACGACGGGTGAGATCGGCAGCCATAACTCGCGAGGTGGGAGCACGTCTACGAAAGAAAGACCGAAATAGTTCCCATTCAAATTTGTTGAGAACACCTCGATGCGGGGCAAGTCAAGTCCCACCAGTTTCTCAGGTGCACCTAAGGGGTACAAATTGTGCTTCATCACGTAGGGATATATAGAACAGAAATCGTAGTAATGGAGTTTCACGCCTTCCGTAGGCGGAAAGTATAGCTTCATTGGGTTTGTACGCGATACTGTCCATCTATTTCCATCCGTGCATCATACTCATGCTCCCACAAGACTTGTGAGTGAACTGGGAGCCTCTAAGCTGATCGCGGGTGCGGGTCCATACAAGACTATCGGCAGGAGATCTACCGTGGATATCTCCTACGATTCACACTCAGGACGTGGGCATCCATGCCACCAGCAACCGTTAAAGGAGTACACAGTCTTCTTCCCAGTGGCATGGTCTTCGCTTAGACCATCAACCCAAAAAACACGACCATTTACCTAATGGGCGTGTTTTATGTATACCCGGTCTGTTGCTGTATGTGTATGAGCCAGTAAATAGCCTTGTGCCCATAACTGCGAGGGTTGTTTCTGTGAATGATGGCTAAGTGTCTTTAGGCATGAAATTGTTCTTGAACACAGTAAAGCACAATGAGGGATTGTGGTTGCGACTTGCAGCGGATCGCAGTTGAAACGGTCTATGCATCCTTCTAAAGGCCTGGAAACATACTCTAAGCACGCGCACATCATTCACGCAATAACGCTCACATTCATCGGTATATTGTAAGGATTAGCTTCATTAAAACTGTTGTAGTAGCGGTCAAAATCTTCACGCTCACTATCACTCATGTTGGTGTAGTTAAAGTATTGTTTGGGGGAGGTAGTCCTACGTAATTTAATGTGTCGCTAGTGAGGAAAGTGTAAGGGAAATACCTTTTGAAACTTCGGCGGCTACATACTTGGCTAGTTTACAAGTGTGAATAATAAAGTATCTTTAAACTGAACATTACCTCTTATTGCATGTATAAGTTTGTTTCCTCTTTTCAGGGGATCACCTGAATATCTCTGATGACTCGTGTTCAAGCAGTTCCTTATAAAGGAACTGTGTGTCAAATTTTGCCCGTTATGGGCAAGAATATATACAGTCATTTTTTTAACTTGTCCGCTAACTTGACAATATAGGACACAAAGAGTTTCACAGGGCTGTCGTGTGCGATCGTTTTAAAAACGTTTGTCCGTTTAACATTTGTGACACTCATCACACTCAATCCATGCACTCATCGCAGATAGTCTGGCTTACAAGTAGATGTGGGATAACCTCTTTGGTTTCAGGGTTTGTGTAAGTTTCTATATCGTAGTACACGGTTATACAGGGTTTATTTTTAGGCTTAGCATCTTTCATATAACATACATGCTTTACTCCCGCCTTATATTTCTCATGGCATGTAACAGTGAATTTCATCACATTTATGCTTGAATTTCCCCAATTATCCATCATATGAAATACCACATTCACAGATTCTCATTTTCCTGCAAGTGCCAATTGACTTATGGAGCTCAAAGCATTTATTATTGAAAAATGTACGTCTGCACACATTACATTCCCTCTTCTCGCTTCAACTACACGACTTTCACATTTGGGCTTTTACACTGCTCACAACCATGTGACATTCCTTACAATGCTTCACTATATCATCCGCAAACTCGAGACATCCCTTACACAAATCATGATGCCGTCCATATTTTCGACTTTTATCATAACTAGCGTAAAGAGCCCTTATATTACGGATGGGGAGATACGTTGACCCTGACAATCCTAAAATAAGTAGAGGTCTTGCGCGATCTCTCACACAGCTTTTAAAAATACACAGTCCTACGACGATCATCCATTCCAAATACAACTATACGAACATTCATTTCCTGCTCTACCCTTCTCAGCTCTTCAGGGCCCATATTACACTCAAACTCAAGCTTGCAATCTGAAGCCAGTTTACGAGCACGCTGCACAACCGTAGGCAACCAAATTTTTTGTGTCCATGTATTTAGCACAGTGAACTTATGAGCTGAGACTATTGCTATAAAGCCGCAACCACGATCGACGTTTATATGCTTTCGGTAAATAACCGGAGAATTGAAATTAAGAGTATAAGGTGTGGCACTATGACCCGCAACCCGGAATACTCTGTCAATATCTACCGTGAAGTTGTCCATATTGAAGGCTGTACTACTTTGAGAGGCCTGCATTATACGCCCAAGATATATTCTATCTACAGCGCCAAGCGTCTGAATGGTATTACTACCCAAAAATCATCTCATCCCTCATCTGACCCGAACCCGAAGGACAACCTCGTCCTGACTTCACGTTCGTCGCGGTTCTGAAGGGCAAACTCCACAATACGTTCAACTACGCGCCGCAGTCCGTGTTCAACACCGTTGCTATACAGGGTTCCAGGGTCAACCCTGACTATATACCGATTTCTAGTCAGGGCCGGGGTGGGTTAGCGGTGCGCACCAGTTCGAATGTTATACCTTCCTCTACAGCACGAGAAGCTGCTGGTTGGAGGATGTACCCGGAATTGAACAGGAATAAGGGGGTACAAATTTAATTGAGGAGGGAGCTAGTGTGGAGGTTGTGTCGTAAGACGTAGAGGGCTGGGTCTATTACTGGGGTCTAGCAACCGGTGCAATCCTGGCACGTTTTATACCTGACGTGGAAGGTTCCCATCGTGGTGGAGGTGTCGCTGGTGAGGGTTCGTCAGCGGGGTGGAGTCTGTAACCACAACTACACTGTCATCGGGTCGTCTGTAATATCGATGATGGGTGTACCTCATCGTCATTCACGGTTCTGTGGAAGAAGAAAACAAGATTGTAGAATATAAGGAGCATCACTTAAATTTGTTTATATTTTGTAAATGTTCCACTTAGGGGTGACGTGTTAGAGATGGAATCTGTAGAAAAATTCAGGTTCACAGCCCGTCCACATGTATTATATCTGGCCCTACAGGATGTGGTAAAACTGTGTTTATGCTTAAAATCATTAAAGATAAGGGGAGATGTTCTCAAAATTTGTGCATAAAGTAATGGTGCTATTCGACGTACCAGTCAGTGTTCAACGAGTACCAAGATGATATTTTGTTCCACAAAGGCGTATATGACGTTAATTCGTTAAAGGGAAATGAGCATACAGTCATTGTAATTGACGATCTCATGTTGGAAATGGATAAAACGTTTGCCGAGACATTTACAGTGTTCTCCCACCATCTTAACATAAGCGTATTCTTCATCAATCAGAATCTATTTTTCAAAAATAGATACATGCGCGATGTGTCGTTAAATACACAATATCTAGTCTTATTCGCAACGTAGAGATGTCACAAATTATAATCAAATGTTCCCAATCAGCGTAAGGAGTTTTTGGAAGTTTATAAAGAAGCTACAAGTCAGCGTTACGGATATTTGCTTTGTGACCTTCACCCGCGAAACACGTTTAGGGTGCTTCTAAGAACGAATATATTCCCAAACGAGCCTGAAACGGTGTATATTCCAGAATGACAAATAGGCTAAAGAAATACCGTGAATTAATAAAAATCTATCATCGATTGCCCCGGGCATTGCAGCAGATGTTTGTTAAAAATATCGACTCGACTTTTTAAAATGCATCTGTGAAATCTGCCTTAATGTTATAAAATGTAATGTACCAATGAAATCCCCTCAGAAGGCTCGCCTACGTCGTTACAAGAACATAATACGTACGCTCGCTCGTAAAAGTCAAACTGTGGGAAGAAAAAGCGAATTATTGTACAAAGAGGGGATCATTCCTCCCCATCTTATTTTCAGTTTTGGGACCTTTACTGACTAGATTAATATAATGAAGAAAGTGGTAGTGATTCGCACGAGGTGTATGCTTCACTGCAAAGTTCAAGAGTCCAGACACGGTTCTAGAACCCCGTAAAAGCAGGCTTAAAAAATGGAAAGCGAATTGATAGACCTATTAAACAGTGAAAAGTCACCTGATGAGAAAAGGATCTTATCCAAGAGGCTCTGCAGAAATTTCTTCATGAGTACGAAGATTATAAGAATCCGACAGAGATCCCGTGGTTATTAGACCAGCGCGAGCAACGATGAGCATGGCGACATAGGACCTGGCCGACGTTAGAGATGACCAACCAAAGAATAACGGAACGCAACACATCGAGCATGTATTAAAAAGCAGTCTCCCACATACATTGAGGAATAAAGGCTTAAGTCTTTATAATCTATTGAGTGAGGACCCCATCATACAGTGGACCGATACAGGCGAGGTCATTGTTGAAGGAACAAGGGTACAGGGATCGAATATCGTCGACATTGTCCATGATCTGGTGAGAAAGTGGACAGGCCCTCACCATCAGGATGGAACATATTAAAGCAAGACTACAAAAATAAGAAACTGAATAGGTTAAAAGACTTGGAGCAAGTCTCGCATGTGCCACTCAACGGTAGCATCTCTGAAGAGGAGAAAGAAGAGACCAAACAACAACGGCCAACCCTATCCACGTGTCTCTAAAATACGCAAATGGCTAACATATTAAGAAAACGCTATTATGACATTTCTAACCCAGCCTCCTATGGCGGTGTTGATAGACTGTACAGAGGTGTTTACAATGATGGAGTAGGGAAAAAAGATGTTGAGAGGTTTTTGCGGGAGCAGGATGCTTATACACTTCATAAGCCGGTGAGAAAAAGGTTTAAAACAGCCAGGACAACAGCGGCTTCGATTGACTCTATTTGGCAAGCGGATTTAACAGACCTGCAAATATATTCAGTATATAATGAGTGCTATCGCTACATACAGTTGCTAAACTTCCAAAACGCTGATGTTGAAAGAAAACAGGGTTCCACGCTATTTTGTACGGATATGGGGAAAGAATTTATAGGCCGCGCTTTTCAGAACATGTTGGCAGAGTTTAATATCAGTTACTACACAAGCAATTCTATACATAAGGCCTCTTTAGCTGAAAGAGTTCAACGTACCATAAAGGAACGCATGCATCACTATTTTACACATAAAAACACATACAGATATATAAACATTCTGGAATCATTGGCCTCGTCATACAACCGTTCACACTATCACGCGATTGGGACAACAACTAACAAGTTTTTAGAAAGAGGTACGCACACAGAGCGTGAGGTGAGAAGAGATATTAGTAGACCGCCACACTACGCGTATCAAAATCAATGATTATGTAAGGCTATCGCGTTCGGGAAATAAATTCGCGAAGGGGTTTGAGCAAGGATGGGCACGTGAGATTTTTAAGTTAGGGCTATGAGACCTAAAGGCGAGATAATGATGTATTACGTTGAAGATTTGAAAGGGGAAGAAATCGCAGGAGGTTTTTACCGCGAGCAGTTGCAGAAAGTGACATTTAATTTAGGAAAAAGTGTGTTTAAAATTGAAAAAAATTAGGCAGCAAAGGTTCAGGAAAGAGAAAAATGTACCTGGTGAAATGGCTAGGGACCTATATAAAAGCTGATGCAATAATGAAGCTTAAATAGTATGCAACATGGCGCTTAACCACTTCTATGTCACACTTCCGTCCTCTTCTTCTCTGTCTGTACATCCTAACAACACCCTGGTCAACTTTGTAACAGAACTCCATGAGCCCATTGAATTGGAACGTGATTCGTATGAGGTCGGGATATGCGAAATTCCGCTATCCACCAGCTTCTTAAGTATTGATTATAAAGAACCCTTTTTACAGTTCTTAGAGATCGTGAGGGGTGTAAAAAGGCCGGGGTAATTACGAATGAAACCATGCGTGCCGCCCGGAGTGGGGAGGACCTGTATTACACTACAGTAGTAACACTAGGCCCGGGTCGTTATGGTGCGGCCGAGGATGTTGTGAGAGACTTAAACGGAAGTTTAAAAACCTCAAAGCTTACGGCTGATTTAGTATACGAAATCGTAAACAAAGAAACCCCTGCACATGCTCTGACTCTAAAATCACAGGATAATAGAAATATTAACGACATGACTTGTCCAGATTAATGTATCAGTTGAAATTAGAGAAATTGGGTGATAGCTATCCATCCCCAGACATGTGCTATATTTACAGCAATATCGTGGAGCAACAATATGTTGGGGATACTCATGCTTGTCTGCTGCATTGCACACATTCCCAACCATAGAGGGAAGAACTTAAGCATTACATATGACAAGCCCCATTATGTGAATGTTGCGACTAATCTATTAACCAATATATCAATATATATAAGAACGATTGAGGGAAAAAATTTCCCCATTCGGTGATGGGAGCTTAACAGTGAAGCTGCACTTTCGTCGCATTCAGTTATAATGACCCGAAGGTCTTTCACAGTCTATCGAGGGGTGAGATATCAGCGTGGGAGTGGGCTTGGATCCATTTTTTCAACCATACTACGCACGGCTGTCCCATTGTTAAAGAGGGGGGCCAGATACCTCGGGAGGAAAGCGTTACAATCAGATTTTAACACGGTAGAAGACATGATGGGTGGAGCTAAACCTAAAAAAGCTCTAAGAAAAATATTTAAAACGTACACGAGACGAAATCATTAAAGATGCAAAGAAAAAATACGTGGTGGCGAGAAAAAAGAAGAGGGCTGTCTGGAAGAAGGGGTTACCAACATACGGCGTTAAACGTAAAAGGACATAAAAAAGAAGTGTTCTAAGCGAATGAAACCCATAGTTGATAACTTTTTTAACTTATATAAGCTAAGGACATTGCTCTCACGAATCATAGGCTGATTACTACACAAGTTTCTATTGAGCACAGTGACTTTATTACAATGAACCCATTAAACACAATTAGTTCCCCGAGTACTCCTATAGAATTCGTGATACCCAGCTCAGGCCCTTACTTTTTTTGATTCAAGCTGCATGCACATGTACGCTAAACTACGTATAGCCCATTCAGATGGAACGGACTGCGATGATAAATACTATATGTTGTATTTCCTGAAACAAACTTTCTACACTCCATATTCAGCCAGTGTGATGTATATTTAAATCAGGTCAACATTTCGGCAGGAACGTGTTATTATCACCTACGAGCCTATCTGGAAAATGTCCTTAACTTTTCAAAAGAAGCGAAGGATACCTTTTTAACTGCCGAGGCCTATTATCAGACTACAGACGGAAGTAGTATAAATGACAAATTAACAAATTCTAAAAAGAAGATATACGAATGTTTTGGATGCCTGCATACAGACTTCACATTCCAGGAGAAACTGCTTATGAATGGGTTGGATATGAAATTAAAGCTCACCCGCACGAATCCTGAGATCTGCATAAATCTGGGGCCTGATCAAGCAGAGGGCGCAAAGCCCGTTGTGATTCCATTATGGAAACATATCTCCGCGTGCGTCGAGTGAAATTAAGCTCTGCTAAACAATTAGAAATTGAAAAAAATTTAATACACGCAACAGTAAAATACCGAATTAACAGAGTACAGATTACAGATCAAATTATGCACGGTGCCCGCAGGGTTGGCCTCGAAGCAGATAGAAAACGTGGCCCTGGGAGTTCTACCTAAAAGGTTATTAATTGGAATGCAGGATCACGCTTCGACGAATAGAAAATATAAAAAGAACGTCTTTAAATTCGAGAATTTCGGTCTTAAAAATATAACTCTATACGTCAATGGCGTTGCGTTGGGCGGGTCTATGGATACGGACTATTTATCAGACGCTGTGTTCCCGCTTTGCGCGAGAGCTTATAGTAATCTGACTCATATTGCAGGTGCCTGTGATGAGCTCGGGATTGGGGTAACGCAGAAAGAATTCATCGATCAATTTAACCTTTACCCGTTTGGTATCACATCCGACTTATCTGCTAGTGTAAATACACACAAGTCCACAACAAAGTGGGAACATCTCAGTCAGATTGGAATTCGCCAACCTGATAGACGCGCCTATTAGTGTATTAGTATACCTCGAGTCACAAGCCCAAATTGAGGTTGACCATTTCAGAAACGTAGTCACTGACTTTTAAAATGGACGCGCATACACTTCAGAGAGTAATGAATAGTGATCGAATCACACACCCCAAATTTATCGGTGTGTTTACGAAGAATGAAACATTGAAATTAACAATTACGAGAAAATGCAGGGGAATTATTGTCAACACGGACATTGTTGGTGGCGAAGGGATTCATTGGCTTGGAATATACTTTAAAAATAGGGAAAGAAAGTATTATTTTAATTTACTGGGGACTCATCCCTGGAGTGACCCTGTTATTGTAAAATTTCTCGAACAGTTGCATATCCCGGAAATTGTCTGGAATCCCCACCAATTACAAGGATATTTTAGTAATACTTCCGGGATATATTGTCTTTCATTTATCCTGCACATGTCACGTGGGAAGGGATTTATAATTTTTTTTAAATTATTCGATTTGTGCGACACTGAGATGAATGATGAATTGGTATGCGTGCAGATAAAAAAAGGTTCCCATTTGTGCGCACTCTATGTATTGTGTAAAGTTTTACGCGTGTGTATATATATATATATATATATATATATATAAATGGGCTACGTCGTGGCCGATGTCGTAACACCGCTTCCCGGAGATGGAGATCAGCGAAGTTAAGCGACACTGGGTCTGAGTAGTAGTTGGATGGGAGACCGTCCTCTGCGCCCAGATTATGTAGCGACCCGTGGTTCGGATCCCACGTAAAGCTGTAGGTCCCCTCCGTCATATGACCTTAGATGTTGCGAAGGAGATTAAACAACCCCAATTAAAAGAAATATATATATATATATATAAAATTGTAACTATATTGTGTAAAATATAAGATGTCACCAATAATGTTAGTCTTGTGCTCTGTGGCTTAATTATTGGATGCCAAATCTGTAAGTAATTTAAGCTGAATTGTACTAATTTATAAAACATGATTTCTATGTTTTAATAAATTGATGAGAATACACTGTATCTTGTTCTTAACCAAAAAAAAGCTTACATTAGTTCCCCGACGACATGGCAATCGTTGGACCGGATGTGAGCCAATGCTTCAACCTCCGTATTCAGGTTACTGGGTTGACTGCGCTGTAAAACCTCCAAATCTCCGTCGGCTATTTGATTTTCTTCAAAGTTGTCACGAAAAGTCGCTATAACACGATCGAGTTCTGCATCGGACCCATAAGGAAAAAGGAAATTAACGTGATTAGTTCATACATTTTTCTGAATCTTTTATATTTAAAATCCAATTTTCTTTCATAAATCGAGTTGTAATCAGAAAGCCTAGCTCAGTATTAATGCAAACTAATTTATAATTAAAAATTGAGGATACCTGCTATTTAATGAAACATTTTACAACAAAATTTGGTGAGTAGAAAATGTATTATTACATCCACACCATATATATATATATATATATATATATATGTAGAGGACCGACAAGAAATAGACTAACAAGTAGACAAACAAATTTTTTCTTCTACATCATCTTCAAACATTCTTAGAAGACACGTGTTCAAGGAATCATAAACAAAGAAGAAGTATTTCTTCCCAAAAGGTCCGCGAAAGCAAGTCATTAACAACTAAAGGACGCGTAGAAGGCGTCTCAAGATATGGCGCGAAAGTTCCCGCGTCACAGAGGTTATATAAGCGAGATTCTACTAATACACTTCCTCACTCACTCACACACGCTCATTCACTCGCTCACTTCTCGCTTGCATTTCTCGTCACGTTTCTCCTTCGTCAGTAGCACAACTCGTCACATCAACCGCCCTCCGGCTTCCCGCCGGAGGAGCGGCCTGCTGTTCCTTCAAAGCTTTCGATCCATCA
>JAJOZX010006010.1:45000-90000 GCA_023014485.1 Bathynomus jamesi | reverse complement strand
ACCCCCTGGACCCATAAACGTATTTGTTTATGCTTAATAGCTCTGTCTATTGGGTCGTATTTAGACCTTGTCGGTCTATCAGGAGCTGGTAAGTAAAATCCGTGAGTAAGGTGGGTTTTGTTAGGTGATGGTAAGCTATACTTAGACGATTGTTGGTTGTGGTGCTGTGGTGGGTTTTTTGTGTGGTGGTTATGCTCGTATATATTTTGCTATTAGGGCTTTACCTGTATCTGTTTACATACGTTGTGTGTGTGTGTGTGTGTGTGTGTGTGTGTGTGTGTGTGTGTGTAATAATAGGGGATCACGTGTGTATATATAGTATATATAGTCGGGGAGTGTATGTGCGTTTGTTTGCGCTTTTAATTCGTTCGAAGGTTATTAATATATACAAGCCATTTATGCCTTCTAAGTCTTCTAAGCCAACTGGCGAATTAAGCTAACTGCCAACTGGCTGATTTCGAGTTCTAAGCCAAGTGATGCTACCCTGAGTTCCCATTATTCACCTGGTTCTTCCAAGTGTAGGATGGTCTCTTCCTTTCTCTCCTCCTCTATTCCTCTCTTAGGTTAGGTATACCCGTATGGGGGGTGAGGCCGTCCCAACTTCTCCCCCAAAGAGGTTAGGTGGACTCCCCAAGTTGATGGGAGAATTCCCCCCTTTGGGGGGCACCCTGAGGGTGGGGGTTGGCACTGGGGGAGGGGGTTGGCACCTTGCAACAAAGGGGGTGGGGTGGGTGGCACTGGCACTCATTTGATCAACATTGCAATTGCTCTGCACCCTCTCCTTTTGCAGCCATACTACTTAGCACACTTAAGGCAGTGGTTAACTGCTAGGCCGTTGGTTCATTTGGTTAAAGCTTGTGGCAATGCACATCATATATCTATATTTTTGTCACGATTTTATTTAATACACTTCTTTTGATACATTTGCTATATTAGCATGTATGTATCAATTTGTTTCTTTATGTCCCAGTTTTTATCACTAAATCAAATTTTAAATTTAATTTTTTCACCAGAAATAAACACTGTTATTATTATTATTATTGCTATTATTATTAATACCCCTGTCTGTGGTTATGATACATGTCCAAGCTTGCCTCCCGGCCGTGGATGTAAAAAACGCAAATGTCATGTTAAAAAATTGCTCGCTTGGCCCATTTGGCGTCCCTCAAACACCGACGCCCAGGCACGAGTCCCCCCTTTCCCCCCCTCGCTACGCCACTGGTTCTTCGACTCGACAAAATTTCTTCATCAGACAAAAATGTGAAAACCTATCCAATTCTCATTCTTCTCACTCTTTCTAGCATCTAGCTTAGAACCTCTCCAACAACTTTACTTCTTTCCCTCCCTTTTTCATTCCGGCGTCTCAGTTTCCGTCTCTTCTCCTGATAAAGCTGAACTCTTCGATCAAATTTTCGCCTCCAACTCAACTCTGGACGATTCCGGTGCTGTTCCTCCATCTCCTCCCTCCGACTTAATTATATCTGGAATTATAATCTTTTCCAAAGATGTTTTTCTGCCCTCTCTGGGCTCAACTCAAGGAAGGCGTATGGTTCTGATGGTGTTCCTCCTGTTGTTCTCAAGAACTGTGCTTATGTGCTGACATTCTGTCTAAGCAAAGTCTTTCGTCTTTGTCTCTCATCTGGTACTTTTCCTCCCTGCTCGAAGTTCGCTTTCATTCACCCTCTCCCAAAGAAGGGTGACTACTCTGAACCCTCCAACTATCATCCAATTGCTTTGATTTCTTGCCTTTCTAAAGTTTTTGAATCTATCCTTAATAGGAAGATTCTTAAACACCTCTCTTCTCACAATCATCGCTATAATGGCGATTTTCTTCCATAGCTCTCTGACTCTTGGTCATCCCCCTTTCGGGATTTCCGTGAAACTTTTGCTGTTGCAATAATGGCTTCAATATAATAATGACTTCAATATTAATAAAGCGCGAGGTAGTAATTAGTCTTATGTAAAGTTAGGTGAATGACACCAGGCCAAATGGTGCCTACACAACGATGTTTACATGATGAATCAGGCGTGTCATTAAGGATTTTCTTCAGAGGAGAGAAATCGAGGTGCCGTGCCCAGAGTCCTTATAACGAAGTTGAGGTGTGACGTTCAAAGCAGAAAAAATGCTTTGAGTGTCGCTCGCGATGTGACTTCATCTTGGTCGTGGCCGTGTCTAGTGTAAAGTGGAAATCGCGAAAGTATTTGAAGGAGTCTCCGTCGCTACACGCGTATAATAATTAAAAAGTATGTCGTAGAAAGATTTTCTCTTTAGGAATTTTTGTATTGACTCGTTGATCCTAAGTATAAATTCCTAATCATGGATGGTGAATTCATACGTCTCTCTGGACTTTATAGGAACATCTAAAGTGCTGTATAAAATGAAATTAAACATTTCTTCACATTTCTACACATTTCTTCCCGAGCATGATTTAAAGGGACGAGAAGTGGGACCCCTTTCGGCGTTCCCCCCCATCTCCACCCCCAACCACCCCCCACCAGCTACGCTCCCCCGCAAGCCGTAAATCTTGTAGAAAATCCCTTGTTATGTTTTATATTTGACAAAGTAGATCATATTAGGTCAGACCTTCTTGTATCTGTCTGTCATGCTTTTTATGATTCAGAAGAAATAGAACATGCGAGGGTACAATTAAACACACTGTTCACTGCTACCCTCCCAACTCGTAGAGGTAATTCAAGAAACGAGAATACCCTGAAAGACATTATAAATAAAGTGTCGACCCTCCGGGATAATGAGAACAATATTATCTTTTACGTTACTAACTTCTATAGAATACCGGTAATCTCTATGGGTGACGTAGACGTCGCGGTGCTCTTCAAACAATATAATGAGGTACAAAAGTCGATAGTTGAACTGAAACACCAACACGTGGTGTCAAATCAGAAAAACGCGATTTCGCTAGAACAATTCCGGTCAGAGTTAGATGCGTTGAAAGAGACGCTCCTCCCAAAGCCCAGTTACTCGGAAGTAGTTCAGCAAGCCAGATCTCCAAGAAGCGCGTCGGGCAGCGAGGGAAACGAAATCCCCGCCTCCAACTGGTAATTTTACATACGTTAGTGATATGAGTGGTACCACCAGGTGGATTGATCATTGTCTCACTAGTAATAATCTAAAGGATCGAATTGTTAGAGTTCATATTCTGCATGATTTCCTTCTTTCTGATCATAGACCATTAGAAATATTAATTAACATTACCAATTTATGCACAACACGACTTAACAAGAACTTAATAGGTAAGAATAATCGCGTTGATTGGTCCAAGGTTTCGATGCAGCAGAGAATAGAATACAAAGACAGAACAAGTCACCTCTTTAATAATTTAGAAATTTTGCACCTTGCCTGTAATAATCCTTGCTCAAATGCTTCTCACTGTAAACTCATAGATAGGTATTATAGTAAGATAATATCCCTGTTAAGAGAAGCAGGAAGCCCCCGCCGGGCAACGGAAGCAGTAACTAATCATTTCATGGGAAATCAAAGAAGTACTGCCTAGGGGCCTCCCAATCAGCGGATGCCAAAGTGGCAAAGGCGCCTCCTCTTGGGAGGATCCAAATGCCGAATTGGAGCGATAGGACAGGAAACAGATATAAGACTGATCGGAGAAGCCCAACGGAGAAAAACGTTCGACAGAATAAGAAGGATGAGAGGTAAGAAATAAATCCAGAATGCTGGGCCCATCTCCATGGCGATCGGGGATACGAGTAGGGTGCTGTACAATCTCCTCTAGGTTATTTAGGATAGAAAAGTTGGATGCTAGTTCACCAGGAATGTTAGTGAAATGGAAGGAAATCCAAAGATGGTGGTGAACATTGAAATCCCCTAAAATGGAGATTTCAACAAAGGGAGAACGAAAAAGAATGTAGTCCACTTTGGAAGTGAGGTAGTCAAAGAATTTTGGATAGTCAGAAGAATTAGGAGAAAGGTAAACAGCGCAGATGTATTTAGTTTGAGATTGGCATGTAAGCCGTAGCCAGAGGGTATAGAATTCGGAAGATTCGAGTTCGGGAATACGAGAACAAGTTAGGTCACTGCGTACATATACGCAACATCCACCTTCGGAGTAAAAGTGAGTGTAGAGAAAGTAAGAGGGTACAGAAAAGGAATTGCTGTCAGTCGTCCCAGACCACCTGAGTTTCAGTGAGGAAAAAAAGATGAGGTTTAGAAGAGGAGAGGTGGTGTTCAACAGATTGAAAATTTGAGAAAAGGCCACGAATGTTGCAGAAGTTTAAGAAAAGTGAATCAGACAAAGACCCAGAACATCTCGAATGGATGGTAGCAGATCGAGCCCCGCTGCCAGGGTTTGCATTCCCGGTATCGGCAGCGGGGGAGCCAGAAGTGGGGACATTTACGGTCCCTCCCTAGGGGACTCCGAGGCTCTTGAAGTTGATGCCTTTTTTTTTAATTTCGAAAAAATTATGTATTGTGTAAGATGCTTGTGTATGTAGTGAGGAATAGAGAGAGAAGTGTGTGTTTGAGAGCATGCTGGACTGCTCACAGGGTAGGTGAGACACGGAAAAAGATCAGTTAAGGAGGATAATGACAGGAGAAACGAGAGTTCCAGCACTCTCTATCATCTGTCTAACGAACGCCCCTCCCCCTCACGGAGTACTTCCCTGGTCAATTGGTGTCTACAATCTCCTCCTAAAAAAATATATATAACACACACACACACACACACACACACACACACATATATATATATATATATATATATATACGAGGGTGGGCTGAAAAGTAATGCCCCCACTTAAATAAATTTCAGGGATTTTATCGAAACAAAAGTAGATATGTACTAGTGCTTGCATAATACCGAAAATTTTCAATACCGGTATTTGGAGGCAATTATGCTAATCCCGGTATTGATACCGGTATTATGAAAAAAATAATTTATTTTGATTTATTATGGTGCCACCCTACCAACCCTCCCACAAGTCTGAGGGACTTGCAGTACTCACCATATTTACTATAAATTAATGACCCAACTCCAAATAGATGGCATTCTATTCGAAAAAGTTTATATAGTAAATTACTAAATTGTAATAAAAATATTTGAATTTTTTTTTAGCATATTATTATACAACTACTGGGGTAGATAGAAATTATTAGTATCTAAATATTTATTTCTTAGTTTGATTTTGAAAGTATGCTTTGAGGAAACAAATAGCATCTAGGGATTGTTCAGATAGACTTGATCTCAGTTTCGTCAGAAATAGGCCTGCAGCAGAAAAGGCTCTTTCTGATTCTGCACTTGTAGGTTTAATTGAAAGCAGTGCCTTGTACAGCTTCTCTAAATTCTCACTTCTCTGTAAAGTAACTTCCAAGCTTTTAAATTCATTAGTAACATCAAAATCAATGGAATTTTTTTTAGATGGCACTTTTCCTAGTTTGTCCATTTCTTGCATGTATTCACTCAGTAATGAATCTGCTTCCACTTCAGTCTTATCGGAGGACTAAATTGCCTAAATTTTACAATAGCAATTTTTGTCAATACCGAAAACCTATAATATCGGTATCGGTATTATTTGTACTTCTTCAATACCGGTATTAATACCGGTATTTCAATACCGGTTTTAACCCCTAATATGTACCTTAGAGTTTAATCTTCAAAAGATACATTTATTTTTCTATAAAATCACCCTCTACCTCGATACATTTACGCCAACGATAAATAAGTTTTTGAAATCCATCCCGGTAAAACTCGGAGCTTTGACTACGAAACCAAAATTTCACAGCGGCCTTAACTTCTTCGTCAGACTCGTAGCGATTTCCATGGAGATGTTCTTTAAGTTTAAGAAAGAAGTGAAAATCGCCTGGTGCTTAATCGGGGCTATATGGTGGATGCGGCAAGACGGCGAATTGCAGATCCTCAATTGCTTCTCGTGTTTGAACACTGGTCTGAGGTCGTGCGTTGTCATGGTGAACGATGATTGCGTTTTTGTGGGTGCGAACCCTCCTGATCCGTTTTTTCAACTTCTTCAGATTTTCAATATAACGTGCGGAGTTGATTGCTGTCCCTCTTTCCGTAAAGTCTTCGAGAACAACACCATTGATATCCAAAAAAACAGTCATCACTTTTCCAGCCGATTTTTTAACTTTGATTTTTTTTGGTTGCGGTGAATTTTTGTGCCGATATTCCGTAGATTGCCGTTTATTTTCAGGGACATAATGGTGAACCCACGTCTCGTCTCCTGTCACAATGCTGTGCAGAAATTCATCTCCTTCATTTTCGAAACGCTGCAGATTTTCTTGGCAAATGCGTAGTCTCTCAGTTTTCATCTCGGCAGTGAGTATGCGAGGCACCCATCTGGCGCAGACCTTTTGGTAACTGAGAATACTGATAATGTATCCCACTTGCTCTTTGGAGATATCGAGCATTGCAGCCATTTCATTTTTAATGCGACGATTTCCACGAATCAGTTCGTCAACGTAGTTCCGATGAGACTCATCGGTTACCGTTACAGGCCTTCCACTTCACGGTTTGTCTCGCAAATCTTCTTGCCCTACTTCTGCTTTTTTACACTTCTTCGCCGAACGTCGAACGGTATTTTCATCACACACTGTTTGCCGTACAGAGCTTGCATTCGCCGATGAATGTCTATGGCAGTAACACTTTCCGCGGTCAAAAATTCAATTACGGCACACTGCTTGAAGCGAACGTCTTTACTTCTTTCCATTGTAATCGATACTGAACCAACGTGTGGAATGAGTGTAGGCTATATTAGGCTATAACACAAACCGGTTTTATCTGGTTACCTCTACACAATCTGGAATTGGGTGAGGATATCAAGTTACAACACAAAACTGGTCTTATCTGGCTACCTCTACACAATCCAGAATTATTCAAGTGGAGGCATTACTTTTCAGCCCACCACTCGTACATATTGTGTGTATATATATATATATATATATATATATATATACTGTATATATATATATATCAACGTTTCAGATGTTCCCTATCATAATTCCTCTTTTTACGGAGGTCAAGCTTGTTGCCTCTGCTCTTGAGTTGGCCTGGTGAAGTAAACAGCTGGTTTCTTGCGCTCTTCACTTCACATAGCCAGGTACTCCCGGCTCATCTAGAATTGTTCTGAGCCAGGCGTCTAAATTTAATTCACGTAACCTTTCTCAGTAATTTAGTTCTTTGCATCCACTGATCTTGGCTGCGAAGCTTCTCTGAATCCCTTCGAGTTGACTAATGTCTTCTTTTTTATATGGGGCTGTTAAGACCGACCAATACTCCAACTTGGGTATGATCATTGTTTTCAAGAGAGGAATCATTATATTCCTGTCCCTTCGTTTAAAGGTTCTCAGTATCTCTTTGCTCTGTTTACTGCTATCTTATTTTGTGTTTCAAATATCGCGTCATCAGTCATTGCAACTCCAAAATCTTTTGCTTTAGAGTTTCTCTGAATTTCCTGTCCACTCGGGGTAAAGTATTTCATGGATTTTAGGTCCTTCCTTCTTCCGTACCTTAAAAGTTGAAAATTTTCAGTGTTGAATTTCATACCTAAGGACCTTTGACTCTGATTTAGATATTCCTTGAACTGTAACGACTTGCTGCTGCTCACTATGGAAATTATATGCCCATTTTCCTACTTTTTCCGTTATTCCCATATATTTCAGTTTATATGCTATGATTCCATGGTCACACTTGTCGAACACCTTGGCAAATTCTGTATATATCACATCATAGTTTTCACTGGTTTCGAGTGCATCAATAATGTTATTATGGCGTTCCATTAGTTGTGATATGCACGATCTTCCTGACCGGAATCCATGTTCATTTTCTTTGAATTTTTTTCTGAGTCCCGAAAAAGTTGTAGGTTTTTTCTAAAGATTCTCTCAAATATTTTGGTGAGATGAGATGTAAGCGACACTGGCCTATAGTTTTTAGCCTCGGATCAATCTTCTCCTTTATATAGTAGAACTATGTTCGCTCTCTTCAGGATACTCGGTATTTCTCCTGAGTCTAGCGTCGCCTCCATATCCAATATAGGGCTTAGCGATTTCATTCTTGCAGTGTTTGATTAGTGTGGCATTCCAACTGTCCGGACCTACTACCGAGAGTGTTTTTAGTTTCCTTATAATTTGTGTGATATCATCTGTTGTGAAGTCCAACTCCGTTATACTTTCCCCTTGTAATTCTTCTTCAAAGAACGCGTTTCCATCGCATATTAGTTTATGAGTTTTGGGGATACTGAAAAATGATTCATTTTGAGCTCTTAATATTTCAGATACTTCTTTTAGATCATCGGTTAATGCATCGTTTTTCATTCTTGAAAGTACCGATAGTCGCCTGATTTTTCTTCTTTTTTCCATAATTATAGAAGTATTTTGAGTTAACCTTTATCACTTGTACAGCGTCATTTTCTTCTTTCTCTGTATGGTTGACAATTAGGTCCTGTATGACGTAATCTATACTCTGCAGTTTAGAATTTAATATTTTTCTGATGTTGTTTTCTTTGTAGTTTCTTAATTTTACAGTCACTCTTTTCCTCTTTCGGAACATTGACCTTTTTGTCTCTCGAACTTGCTTCTCTTTACTCTTTGTTGCATTTTTGGGACATGTTTTTTCACAATTTCTAGCGTCTTCTCTTTTATAGTTATTAGCATCTCTTCCGTTGTCTTATCCTTAAAGAAGATGGTTTTCCAGTCAATTGCTTTCATGCTGAATGCTGGATCTTCCTAATTTATAGCCTTGGAGTGAAAATTAAAAATTTCGAATTTGCCTCTTTCTATATATACAGTAGCTCATGTTCTTTCCTTCCCTGTTGCTTTATATTGGTTGTTATTTGAATAATGTTGCGATCTGATATTATAATTGGAGATATTTCTATGTTAGCAATTAGGTTGCTGTTGTTTGTGAATACCAATCTAGGCAGTTGTTTTTTCTTGTGTTTTCTGTTATTTCTTGTGTTAACATACTGTAAATTCATCACCTAATGTAGAGCTGCATTTTTTGCCTGCTCCTGGTCTTCTGGTGTGACTCCCTTGATTTGGTTTTATATATATATATATATATTATATATATATATATATATATATATATATTATATATATATATATATATATATTATATATATATATATATATATATATAGGGGTTGGACAAAATAATATGAACACCTTGATAAATGGCGGTTTTTATTAATAGCGATTTCATTCTTGCAGTGTTTGATTAGTGTGGCATTCCAACTGTCCGGACCTACTACCGAGAGTGTTTTTAGTTTCCTTATAATTTGTGTGATATCATCTGTTGTGAAGTCCAACTCCGTTATACTTTCCCCTTGTAATTCTTCTTCAAAGAACGCGTTTCCATCGCATATTAGTTTATGAGTTTTGGGGATACTGAAAAATGATTCATTTTGAGCTCTTAATATTTCAGATACTTCTTTTAGATCATCGGTTAATGCATCGTTTTCATTCTTGAAAGTACCGATAGTCGCCTGATTTTTCTTCTTTTTTTCCATAATTATAGAAGTATTTTGAGTTAACCTTTATCACTTGTACAGCGTCATTTTCTTCTTTCTCTGTATGGTTGACAATTAGGTCCTGTATGACGTAATCTATACTCTGCAGTTTAGAATTTAATATTTTTCTGATGTTGTTTTCTTTGTAGTTTCTTAATTTTACAGTCACTCTTTTCCTCTTTCGGAACATTGACCTTTTTGTCTCTCGAACTTGCTTCTCTTTACTCTTTGTTGCATTTTTGGGACATGTTTTTTCACAATTTCTAGCGTCTTCTCTTTTAGAGTTATTAGCATCTCTTCCGTTGTCTTATCCTTAAAGAAGATGGTTTTCCAGTCAATTGCTTTCATGCTGAATGCTGGATCTTCCTAATTTATAGCCTTGGAGTGAAAATTAAAAATTTCGAATTTGCCTCTTTCTATATATACAGTAGCTCATGTTCTTTCCTTCCCTGTTGCTTTTATATTGGTTGTTATTTGAATAATGTTGCGATCTGATATTATAATTGGAGATATTTCTATGTTAGCAATTAGGTTGCTGTTGTTTGTGAATACCAAATCTAGGCAGTTGTTTTTTCTTGTGTTTTCTGTTATTTCTTGTGTTAACATACTGTAAATTCATCACCTAATGTAGAGCTGCATTTTTGCCTGCTCCTGGTCTTCTGGTGTGACTCCCTTGATTTGGTTTTATATATATATATATATATATATATATATATATATATAAATATATATATATATATATATATATATATATATATATATATAATATATATATATATATATAGGGGTTGGACAAAATAATATGAACACCTTGATAAATGGCGGTTTTTATTCTTAATATGGAGTTGGTCCTTTAGCGGCAATAACAGCTGCAATGCGTCGGGGAATTGATTCATACAGCTTTTGGACAGTGGCTAGAGGAATCCTGAGCCATTCTTCGAGCAAACCCTGCTCCAGTTCCTCCAAAGACGCCGGCGGTGGGAATCGGCTTCTGACCTGCTGCTCCAACTGACACCACAGATGCTCGATAATGTTAAGATCCGGGGATTGTGGAGGCCAATCCAAGCGTTCTACTTCACTAACATGCTCTTCAAACCAGTTTTTAACGACCCCAGCGGTGTGGATTGGTGCATTATCATCCTGGAAGACGGCGCCGCCATTGGGAAACAGCGTTTGGACCATGGGATGGACCTGGTCAGCCAATATTGACAGATAGACCTGGGCGTTAACCCTACCATGCAGTACTACAGCTGGGCCAAGAGTATTCCATGATATTGCTGCCCAAACCATCACAGATCCGCCTCCATGCTTAACGGTTGGGGTCAGGCAGTCGGGGTCATAAGCATCTTTAGGCTGTCTCCAGACGTAAACTCGACCGGAACATGGAAATAGCGTAAAGGAGGATTCGTCGGAGTAGACTACATTCTTCCACCGGTCCATTGACCAATTCTTATGGTCATTACACCATTTTCTGCGCCGCTCAATGTTGATGTGCGAAAGGAAAGGTTTGGCAATTGCAGCCCTCCCATGGTATCCAGCTCCATGGAGCTCGCGACGTACAGTTCTGGTTGATACCGGGCTTGCAAGATGCTGGTTAAGCTCTGCAGTCACTTTTGGAGCTGTGGTCGTATGGTTCTTTGTCACAATGCGCTTTAGCACCCGGCGGTCTCGATCACACAGCTTCTTCTTGCGTCCACTATTGCATTTGTCGGTGCTTGTCTTTCCATGGTTTTGGTATGCAGACATGAACATAGAGACAGTTCCTCTGGATACATTGAACATCTGAACGGTTTTCGTCACCGATGCACCAGCCATCCGCGCTCCGACAATTTGCCCTCTTTGGAAGTCTGACAGGTCTTTCATAACTGCTAATTCATAATTCACTCAGATCTGTAAAAACAACGTGAGGGTTATAACATGACGTATACACTCTCTGTTACGCATTTAAATAGGTTTGCCAGTCATTTGACCGTTTACTTTGTGTCTGAGCAGTCCGTAAAGATAACCGGTGAAATCGGCGGGTGTTCATATTATTTTGTCTACCCCTGTATATAAAGCTATAAACTGGGAAGGTGTTGCATCTAGCATGGAAATAACAGATTGGCAAACCGTCTTCAAGGCCAAGACAACGGAAGAGATGCTAATGACCTTAGAGGAGAAGACGCTGGAAATTGTGGAAAGATATGTATCAAAATGCAACAAAGATGATAAAAAAGAAGAAGCAGGTTCGAGAGACAAAAGAGATCATTGTTCCGAAAGAGAAAAAGAGTGACTGCAAAATTAAGTAACTGCAAAGATAACAACATCAGAAAAATACTAAATGATAAACTGCAGAGTATCGATTGCGTCACACATGACCTAATTGAGAAGCATAAAGAAAAGGAAGACGACGACGCTATAGAAGCGATAAAAGTTAACTCAAAATACTTCTATAAGTTTGCAAAACGGAAGTCGAAAAATCACACGACTATCGAACCTTTGAAAAATGAGGTCAATGCTTTATCTGATGATCTAACAGAAGTTTCTGAAATATTAAGGGCTCAGTACGAATCATCTTTCAGTATCCCAAAAACTGACAAACTGATATGCGATAGAAACGCGTTCTTTGAAGAAGAACTACAAGTGAAAAGTATAACGGACTTCCACTTTACGAAAGATGATATTACACAAGCTATAGGGAAACTAAAAGCACATTCGGCGGCAGGACCGGACAAATGGAATGCCACACTGATCAAAAACTGTAAGAATGCAATCACTGAGCCCCTATATTGGATATGGAGACGATTACCAGACAGGGGAGAAATACCGAGCATCCTGAAGAGAGCGAGCAAAGTCCAAATATATAAAGGAGGAGATCGATCCGAGGCCAAAAGCTATAGGCCAGTGTCGCTTACATCTCATCTCACTAAAATATTTGAAAGAATAGTTAGAGAAAAAATCTGTGGCGTTTTGGAAACCCCCAAAAAATTAAATGATAACCAACATGGGTTTCAGTTAGGCAGATCATGTCTATCGCAACTAATGGAACACTACAACAACATTATTGATGCAATGGAAAGTAATGAAAATTATGATGTGATATACACAGATTTTGCTAAAGCGTCCGACAAGTGTGACCATAGAATCATAATACATAAACTAAAACATATGGAATAACAGGAAAAGTAGGGAAATGGATATATAATTTCCTTAGTGAGCGGCGGCAAGTCGTTACAGTTCAAGGAATATCTTCATCAGAATCAGAGGTCCTCAGTTCACTACCACAAGGAACAGCATTAGCTCCACTACTCTTCATAATCATGCTAACTGACATAGATGAGGTCGTTACCAGAGACAGCACAGTAACATCCTTTGCCGATGACACAAAGATCAGTAGAAAAATAAGAAACTCACAGGATATAGGATCTCTACAAACAGACATGAACAGAATCTACAAGTGGTCAGAAAACAACAATATGAAGTTTAACACTGAAAAATTTCAATTGTTACAGTACGGAAGAAGGGAGGACCTAAAATCCATGGAATACTATATCCCAAATGGACAAAAAATTCAAAGAAATTCTAAAGCAAAAGATTTAGGAGGTGTAATGACTGATGATGCGAAATTTGAAACATAAAATAAGATAGCAGTAAACAGAGCAAGGAGAATAACTGGGCAGATACTGAGAACCTTTAAATGAAGGGACAGGAATATAATGATTCCTCTATTCAAAACACTCATCATACCCAAGCTGGAATATTGCTCGGTCCTAACATTCCCATATAAAAAAGAAGACATTAGTCAGCTAGAAGGGATTCAGAGAAGCTTCACAGCCAAGATCAAGGGGTGCAAAGAACTAAATTACTGAGAAAGGTTACCTATATTCACTGGAAAGGAGAAGAGAGAGAAACACCATTATTTACACTTCGAAAATAATGGAGAAACTAGCCCTTAATCTTACTCTGAACCCTATAACCCCCCAAACAACAGGGGAAAGTAGAAAAGGAAGAATGTGTCGTGTTCCCAAATTAAAGGCTAGATAGGGAACATCCTCAACCCTGAAGGAAAATAGTTTTGTTGTGAGAGAACCAATACTGTTTAACCAGCTGCACAAGGAACTAAGGAACACGATGGTGTTGCAGTGGACATCTTCAAGAGAAGATTGGACACCTGGTTCAGAACAATCCCAAATGAGCCGGGCGTACCTGGCTATGTGAGGTGGAGAGTACAAGAAACCAACTCTGTACTTCACCAGGCCAACTCGAGAGGAGAGGCGACAAGCTTGACCTTCGAGAAATGAGGAATCATCGCACGGAACATTTGCAAGGTTGAAAGGTATATACAGGGTGGTGCAAAAGTCGCGCATCATAGGAATTTTTAGTGTTGACTATAATATATTATTTCTTTTCTTTTAGGTAGGGATGGCTGCGAAATTAACAATAGACGAGAGGGTGAGCTTGGTTTTAATGCATGGAAAACTAGGTAGAAATCGATGAATCGGTACAGAATCTTTGCGGGCCCCTAATATATATATATTATATTTCGCACAATAAATGGTTTATATACAATTAAATATACAAAAATCTAATAAGTTTATTTAGATAGATATATATCACATACATTCAAAACCTTTCTCTCCTGGCTTTTTTTTATTGCAAATTCATCAATAATATCATCATAAGACAGCTTCCGGCCTACCTCCCGATTGATGCTCATAATGGTAAGACCACTCAGACGTTCTTGTGCCATTGTTGACCTGAGGTACGTTTTAATTAGCTTCAACTTGGAGAAGCTCCTTTCGGCTGTGGCTACGGTCACTGGAAGAGTGACTGCAATTCTGAGAGCAATCCATAGGTTTGGATATAACTAGGCTGACCATATTTCCTTGAGACAAAAACGGGACATTGGGATGGCAAAAAAGGGACGGGGGTTATGTAATATTCTGTATTCATGAAAAAGTAAGTACATAAACATATTGAGCTTACAATTATTCTTCAGTGACAGAACCCATACAAAAACCCATACAAAACGGTACTGTCCCGTTCAAAACGGTACGTATGGTCAGCCTAGATATAACTCTATCAGCTGCTTCTCGTGTATGTAAGTCAGCAATTCCAGTGCAGTCATCTTCTGAGATGGCAGATCTGATGGCACACATTAGGTGTTTGTTTACATTTTAATTTTTGTGATTTTAACAACAAAAAAACTGCTAGATTTTATATGGAAATAAAATGAATGGCGCTGGAAGAGTTAAAAAAAAAATCAAAATATGGCCCATTTTTTTTATTTCTATCGATCATTCAGTAATCAGTTTTTTTTATACCGCTCGCTGGGGGCTCTCCCGCTTCGCGGGGCCCCACGCACACTGCGTGGTTTGCGTAATGGAAGAGCCGGCGTTGCATATAGACTATAGAGGGTTTATTCCTCAAAACTATGCCTGATGTGCCAAGTACTCTTAAGGTTGGATGCGTTTTGAGAGAGTAGGAGCACTGTCTAATGTGTACCATGTTAGTTATGTTAAATGGATTAAATATTATTCATTGTTTGGCTTAAAAGTGATGCGCGTTTAAAATTGAAAATTCATGACATCTTCAATATTAGCTCTAAAAAAAAAACTGGCTATACAGGCTTTATTTTAAAGTGTGAGGTTCCTCTTTCGAGTGGCATACACGACATTTCACCCCATCCTCACGGCAGATGGCAGTAAAAGAGACGATTTGCCATGATGGAGTTGTTTAACCTCCTTCGGAACATCTAAGGTCACGTGACAGAGGGGATCTACAGCTTTACGTTGGATCCGAACCACGGATCGCTACACAGTCTGGACGCAGAGGACGGTCTCCTACTCAACCACTCCCAAGAGCTAATGTCGCTTAACTTCGCTGATCGGCGGGAAGCTGTGTTACGACAACGGCCATGACATAGTCTGTAATTTTTAAACTCGTTTACAATCACTTCTTTGCGGCGACAGAAAAGAATAATTTTAAAAGAGTTTAAAATTTCCAGTTTTCCCGAAGTCTCAAATCTAGGACTACAGCATATGCTCGAATGGTTTACCACTCCCTTGAATGGCGTGTATAGATATATACTCGCGATTACACACCTTAAAATCTCTTCCTCTACACCAAGGCTTCCAGGTTGTCAGATTAGGCACTTCAAGGCGAATGCCACCCAAAGTTTTGCGTTCTATGTCGGCAAACATCGTCTCGTGTTTTCTGCCGGCATTTCCCAAATTTTTTACCGTCACTTTGTCGAGATTATTTGCTAAAATTAGAAAATTATGAAAGTGTGGTGAAATGTCCCGTATACCACACTGCAAATGCTGACGAGTTAAATTTTAACTCGATGTGAATGAAGTGTATGAACTCCTAAATGGATTCGAATGAACTCATTTTGTGATGTTAATTTTGTTCTTAATTAAGAGTAAAGATATTACACTTGAAAGAGTTTATTTATTTACGTGTTTATTTATTTAGGCAGCATAAACCTTGCTTATGAGTAGTTACAACAAATAGATTTTCTTTTCTTAGAGCCAAAGCAGAATGACACGCAGGAAATTAGAAGCGGCTCGTCTTGGTAGACTATTGCATGGCTCTGCGATGGCTTTTCAGGCAACAAACGGAGTAACTCCTATTAAAGCCAACAGCCTAACATAAATTTTCTTTACAGTGAACGAGTGTCTCCCCGAAGAACTTCGAGATTCTACTGCGGTACTCAAGATTTTATAAATGTATTTTATATTAATGCTCGAAGTTTAAGTTTTAAATTTGATGAGCTATTAAGTATTGTCCTTAACCAAAATTGTGAGGTTCTAGCAATTATTGAATCCTGGTTAAATACAGAGAGTAGAGATTTCCTCGGAGGATATCATATCCCAGATTATGAGATGTTTAACAATGATAGAATAGAAAGAAGGGATGGTGGTACAGTACTATACATTCTCTCAAACTTAAAACCCATAATTAAAAACATTGCAGAAATTTATAATAAAAATGCGACGTTTGTTGAAATTAAAGACGACTCACGAAAGAAATTAATTACAGGTTTAGTATATAGGCCTCCCTCTCAGACTGTCGATAGTGATAATAGACTTCAGGAACTAATTTTTGATGCAAGTAGCGAACATGATGCGATAATTATGGGAGATCTTAAGGTGCTACTATAGCGTGATTCCTACCTCGATTCGGCGGTCTACCTTTTAATTATAGCTTCTTGCCTTGTTTACTAATTGCTTGTTTACATTCCAATGTCCATCGCCCTTGACGATTGGTTAGGTTTAGTTATGATATTTTCGTTAGTTTTAACGAAAATATCGTGACTAAACCTAACCAATCGTAGGTAGACCACATACTATAGTAACACCGAAACTATTTTTTAAATAAATAAAATTGAATAATAAATAGCATTTTATATTTATTATATTTTCATTTATACCTTGGATAGGAATCACACTCTACAGTACTGTAGTTTCGAACCAAAACGGGTAGGAATCACCCTATAGTATCGAAGTCACCGGTAGGAATCACGCTATAGTAGCACCGATCTTAATTTACCTTGCAAGGATTGGGGTGGTCCTTTACAGTCTAATTCCGGTCATAGACTGTACGAAGGTTTGCTCGAAAGTTCACTTTTTCAGATGGTCAAGGAACCCACTCGAGAACGTAATATTCTAGATTTAGATTTAAGTACAGATCGATCACTTAATTGATAAAATCTTTGTAGGAGACTACTTCTCCACCAGTGGTCAAAGGCAGAGAACATTTGAAATTAAAATTAATGTCCATAATTCGGAGAGCCTGGAATACGTTTTGGATTTTAAAAGAGCTAAATTTTGTGACGTGAAACTGCAACTTTCGACCCATAATTGGGATGAGGCTCTATCGCACGATGATATTAATGGAACATAGACTCCTTTTATTAATTATTTTAAACGTTTAGAATCAAGTAATATCTCATAACGTAAAAAGAGACTGGCGAAGTCTGTTGAACCTAAATGATGGAATGCTGAAATCAAAAGTTTCGGAGCAAGTGTATATATATATATATATATATACACAAACTCAGAATGGTCCCCTGAGAAACTTATATGTTAAACACAGACCGTGCATGGAACAAGGAACTCTTCTGGGAAAATTAAATCCACTATAGTCCGAATAAGTAATATATATATATATATATATATATATATATATATATATATATATATATATACAAATTATATATATATTACTTATTCGGACTATAGTGGATTTAATTTTCCCAGAAGAGTTCCTTGTTCCATGCACGGTCTGTGTTTAACATATAAGTTTCTCAGGGGACCATTCTGAGTTTGTGTATATGTATATATATATATATATACACTTGCTCCGAAACTTTTGATTTCAGCATTCCATCATTTAGGTTCAACAGACTTCGCCAGTCTCTTTTTACGTTATGAGATATTACTTGATTCTAAACGTTTAAAAATAATTAATAAAGAAGTCTATGTTCCATTAATATCATCGTGCGATAGAGCCTCATCCCAAAATGTTTACAAGTTATTGAGAAGACGAAGCAAAAACTAATTAGAAAAAGTTATCGCAACTATGAACTAAAAATAGTGAATCAAATTATATCGAATCCGAAGGAATTCTATAATTATGTTAGGAATGAAAAACAGTAGTTTCGCAGACTATTGGTCCACTCATAGGCGAAGAAAACGAAAAAATTTACGATGACTTACAAATGACGGAAGTTTTAAATAAATTCTTCTCTTCCGTCTTCACTAACGAAAATATTAACAACATTCCTTTTCCCGTAATCATGCTCACTGATGATCAGTTAAAGCGTCACGATTTTACCATTAGTGAAAGCGAAGTACTCTCGGCCATAGATAAAATTGATTCTAATAAACCTCCTGGTCCAGATAAGCTTTTCCCTAAGATACTTAAAGAGGTGAATTGCGCAATAGTCCCTCCTTTTACATATATATTTAATAAATCGTTACACTCTGCAGAAGCTCCGTTCGATTGGAAACTTGCAAACATTACGCCGATATTTAAAAAAGGGGACCAATCGCTTCCAGGAAATTATCGTCCCATCAGCCTGACTTCAGTTGTTGGTAAGCTTATGGAAACGATCGTTCGGGACAAAATAGTTAATCACGCAGAAATTAATAAATTAATCAAAGATTCTCAACACGGCGTTCGACGTAATCGTTCTTGTCTCACTAATTTGCTCGACTTCTTTAATGATATTGTAAGTATATATGACGAGAGTAAAACAGTAGATATTTTATATTTCGATTTTCAAAAAGCGTTTGATAAAGTGCCTCATAGAAGATTATTAGCTAAACTTCATTCTCACAGAATTGGTGGTAATGTTCCCAAATGGATCGAAAATTGGCTGAATGGACGTAAACAAAGAGTGGTCATTAACGGCAAGGCATCTAACTGGAAAAGTGTAACTAGCGGCGTGTCTCAGGGATCAGTTTTGGACGAGTTCTTTTTATTATTTATATCAGTGGCATCAATTTGGGAATTAACAGTATAATTTCAAATTTTCGGATGATCCCAAACTAGGGGGACGAACAAAATCAGTGGCAGAACGTTTGCATATTCAAGAAGATATTAATAAATTACTCGAGTGGGCGGAAATTTGGCAAATGAACTTTAATACAGATAAATGTAAAACGTTGCACATCGTTAGAAACAATGTTAAAGAAAAGTATTTATGCGCGACAAGACACTAACAAGTGTTACGGAATAGAAAGATTTAGGTATTGTTGTTGCCGACAATCTTAATTCGAGTAAGCAATGTATCGAAGCGGTCAGAAAAGCAAATAGAATTTTAGGGTTTATTGGTAGATCGTTTGAATTGAAGTCGGAGGAAACAATGCTAACATTATATAATTCCTCAGTACGCCCCCACCTGGAATACTGCATTCAATTCTGGTCCTCATTTGTACGACAGGAAATAAACAGAATGGAGAGAGTGCAGCGACGGGCTACTAAGATGATTCCTAGCCTCTTAACGTCGAAATTAGAAAGAAAAGGTTTTAAAAACAAATATTACAACGGTTTCTTTTATTTGGCCTAAAATCGAAAAGTGATGCATAAATACAAAATAGTTCAACCAATTGGCAACTTCTGGGTGTATGCCAAATTTGGCACAACCGTCGAAAATGAGAAAACTTGAATTCCGACCTATTATATTTTCTCTTTTTTCAGAGACCATAATAATGAAAAAGATCTAGGAGGGGCGGTTAGAAAATAAGTTTACACGGCATATAATTTCATAACTAAAGGACCTACATTGATTCACTGGTATGCATATGAAATGTTTTTGTCTGCTGTGAGGGTTTTTTCAACTCATATTATATAATTCGACCATGCTGAATTCGAAAATGACATTGGTTTTCCTCAATCAGGTCAGGTTTTTTCTCTATTGGCCATTTATTATAAGTCCAATTTTATCCCCAAATTTATTGATTTTTTTAGCTTAAACACTGTAGATACGAGTAATATTATAAGAACACTCGTGAAAAATGAAAACATTGTGTGAATAAATACTTTTATTCATACAATGAATATGGAAAAAAGTTTATTGAGGAAGGAATGAAGTTTTTTTGGCTTTCCGTCTGTGTTTTTCTTCGGGCACGTCTCGCTTCAAACACCAGCAATAGTCCGCCAGCATATTGATATCCCAGTTTCCCTGGTACCTCTCTTCCATTATTTTGATATCTTGGTGAAATCGTTCACCCTGTTCCTCACTATAATCCCCGCAATTTTCAGGAAAATAGTCCAAGTGGGACCACAAAAAGTGCATTTTTATGGACATGCGCGACCCATGAGCTTTGAAAGCTTCCATCAAGTTTTCGACAACGGACTCGTATTCTGGACTTCTACGCTTGCCAAGAAAATCAGTGACAACTGATTTGAATGCCTGCCAGGCATTCTTCTCAGTTGGAGTCATTGCGTTTTCGAACTGAGTATCCTTGATCAAAGTTCGAATTTGAGGACCATCAAAAACCCCAGCATTTAGTTTAGCATCAGATATATGAGGAAATTTACTCTCGAGATATCGGAATGCTGAACCCTCCTTATTCATTGATTTGATGACATTTTTCATCAAGCCCAGCTTAATATGAAGTGGTGGGAGCAAAATTTTTGTTGGTGGTACAAGGGGCACTGAAACGACATTATGCGACCCAGGTTCAAAATTCTCTCTGGATGCCCATTCACGCTGTGCATAGTGCTTCTCATCCGCTCGGCTATCCCATTTGCAGAGGAAACATGGGTATTTCGTGTATCCCCCTTGCATTCCCAATACAAATGCCACAATCTGAAAAAAAATGAAAATATTTAAAGAATTTAGAGAATTTGTTCTATCAGATAAAAAAATCTATGCATTGGACTGTATCACTTCTGTGGGGAAGTTAAGTGTTCTTATACGCTCTCAAATAACCTTTGGAAAAACAACATAGTCAATAGCAATAGTTTACTTATGATATTAGTATTACCTTCAAATCTCCACAGATCCTCCAGTTATGTTGGTCGTATACGAGAGCATCCAGTAAAATTTTCATGTTATCGTAGCTCTCAGTAAGTTGTACGGAATATGCTACAGGGACTGATGCAACCCTATTCCCAATGTTGAGAAGTACTGCTTTCAAACTTCGTTTAGACGAGTCTATAAATAGCCTCCATTCTGATGCGTTATATGGCAGGCCCAAGGATTCGATTAGCCCCTCAACATTGCAGCAGTACACTAAGGAAGAGGTATTTTCGTGCACTGCAAAAAACTTGCGGAATTCTTCCTCTCGTTTCCTATACCAGGAGAATGTTGTTCCCGGAGCCAGCAAGTTGTCCTCTCGAAGTCGTGAGCCCAAGATCTCGGCAGCTAATTTGGAAAGTCCTAAATCCCTGGTAAGATCATTAAGTTTGGCCTGGTTGAGAGGCCTCGGCTCATTTGAAGCGGTATTTTGAGGTATATACGACTGGGACTGGTCATTGGCATTGGTCATTGATTCATCATCAGAATCATCGAAGTCCAGGGTTTGAGGTGGGTCGGGTATTGGAACTCCAGGACCATGGGGTACAGGTCTCATAGCAGAAGGAATGTCAGGGTATACAACAATGTGTTTATTCTTCTTGTTAACTCCTGAAAATAGAAACACAGAAACATGGATATAAAACTTGCATATGAAATAGAAGAAGCACATTCAGACAGTGGCGGCTCGTGAGGGAAGGCTGCGGTCTGTAAGATATGAAATAGGTCGATGGAGTCTGCCTTTGCTCCATCTTCTCAAATTTTCAATGCACGTCTTGCAGCACATATGAGGGGCGAAATTTTTGTCCTGGTCCCCTAGCTTAATTCCAAAGTATGCTCTATACATTGTCTTCACAAATTTAGTGATTTGGGACTGGTTATTTGGCATGGTAACCGTCCCACATATGTAGCAGAATCTATTGGGATCATTTTTACACGCTCTATTCATTATGAAATATTTTATCTATATGCCTGAAAAGTAAAAAAAGCTATTATACAAGTGAAACAAGTGATGATAGATGTTACTGTTCCAATTCCGCTTTGACAAAATCACGAAAAATTCTATTTTACTTATGAGGCCATAGCCGGATAACCTGAGCTGATGAGAAAAACGGATTGCAGATTCGAAATCAGCAGAAAAACCTCTATAAGAATCACTTACAAACCCTTGACAGCAAAATTGATGCATACCAGTGTTATGTTTCTATCAGGTGAATTCGTTAATTATTGTTGGCAACACTGTACGTCGATTCGGCTGCCATGTACCGTACATTGGTTATATGAGTCAGTTGAACATGGTGGCTCGACTGGAACAGTGCCCTGCCCTACGGAGCAGTCCAGGACGTTTACGTTTAATGGCCGCTCGTAAACTTCCAGTGTTTGAACAATATGCATCTGCATTGATTGTTGTGCTTTTTGCATGAAGTATGCAAGTAAACGCCTTTGTGGTCCCAAAAACACGGTAACCATCACTTTGCCAGCGGACCTCACAATCTTGAACTTCTTTGGTCGCAGGGACCAGGGTGTTTCCATTGCATGCTGGCACGTTTTGTTCCGGAGTACGGTGATGAACCCATGTCTCGTCTCCTGTGACACTGCGCTCGAGAAATTCTTGACCACTGACAGACTCAGAATATCTGCCATGTTCAACTGACTCAAATAACTAATGTATGGTAGATGGCAGCTGAATCGACGTGCAGTGTTGCCAACAATGATTAACGAATTCACCTGATACAAACATAATCAATATACAAATACTGTATAATTGCAAGGTATCTTTTATTGTACATGGAATTCATGAAAACAATTACCATTCAAATTTAAGCATAGGTGTACCTCACATTTTTACATGCAATTACACTTTTTCTGTCACAACCTGGATTTTTACACCTCTGACGATCAGAGACAATAGGCCCAATGACCTATTCCATCTCCCCTTACATCTGCACTTGGTATAGGCCTACACGGTCGCTTTCGTTTCTTTTCTTCGAAGCGTGACCCTTTTGACTCTGCACTCGGACGCCCTCGTTTTGGTGTAATGAGACTCTTCCCTTCCTTGCGTAAGCCTTCCGCTACCTGAGATCTGAATTCCAAAAGATCACTTTGTTTTTTTATTGGGACTTCTAGAGACCTACAATCTCTACAGTAAAGTAACCAAGAATTCACAATAACCGTATCAAATAAAGTGGAAGAATAATCTGTGGTAAAACTTCTTCGACCTAATTAGAATACAGTAACATGAAATCAAGACATCAAGAAGGTCTACTCTCACCATATACTTATTATATATTGTGACCATCTGTGGACATGACACCTCTACATATTCCTTTTCTGTCATATCTACGAACAATGCTGATGACATGACCACTTGCAAATGTGCTGCTTGCAAGAGTCACACTCTTGTTGTCCAACCACTTCAATACCCGAATATCAGCTCCTTGAATTGTTGCCTCTTTTTCTTCATAAAACTCTCGACCTCGCTTTTTCAACTCACCATCACTGATTATTTTACAGTTTCCTAGTCTGTTCGATCGTGCAGTTCCAAGGGCAAATATTCCTTTGTCAAGTAATACTGGGGAAAGTTTTAGAGTAGTAAACCAGTTGTCAAAGAAAAGACAATGGGATTTGTTACGACGGATAATATCTACCAGCTCATTACAATGAGATGTTACAGTTGATGTTACAATTGATGTTTGAGCTAGCACCTAAATCGAGAGAATTATGTAACGGTTCAATCTTTCTAGTGTAAATTTGAAAATTTTACACAAGTCCAGTGCAATCACAGAGGACAAAGATCTTGTATCCCGATTTGTTCTGTTTATTGGGTAGATATTGCTTCAAGGATGACCGTCCTTTGAAGAGCACAATTTGCTCATCTACACAAATCATTTGCTGTTTAGGAATGTTTTGAAATTTTGGGAAGAGGAAATCTTTTAGTGGTCTGATTTTGAAAAGCCTATCCTTACTCCTATCATTAGGTTCTGGCATATTGGGTGTTATCATTGAAGTGTAAAAATCTTTAATTTTTTCCATCTTTCCCTAGAAAAACACTAGGTGATTTGAGGAATTCTGGTAGAAGAATTCAATACATTCGTGACCTTGGTAGCTGTATGACTGACATGTAAATGACCGTCCCTAAAAATTGCTCAAGTTCCTGCCTTGTGAATTTTAGAGGGCTATCAGGATTTACTTGAACTGAATATAGATTAGACTGTTCAACAAATGATCTAATATATCTTCAAAAAAAATATCTAAAATACCGAAGGGGAGTCTGAATATACGAGCTCGGTTGAATATCTCCTTGAAATTGTGGTATTTTACGAGCTGAGATGTCTGGCTTGATTGTTTTCCACAAGATGGGCCTTGTAGAATCTTTTTGTTCTATTGGTGTAGCTTCTTCCTCATCTGAAATAAAATATATGTGTATATATATATATTTATTTATATATATATATATATATATATATATATATATATTATATATATATTAGTGATGTAGGTCACATCCGCATCCGCATCCGCGGAACATCCGCACATTTTCTCGCATCCGCATCCGCACTCGCATCCGCACTTTGGACTGCGGATGTCGTGCGGATGTGGACCGTTGAGATAAAATGTCATTAATAAGCGGAAATTATCAAATTCTACTATATTAATAGAACTAGTTCATTGTGCGCAAAAGTGATGCAAGCGACAAGACGAGAGGCTGTTCTTGTATGAAGTTACTCTCTTGGAACCTACTTAGATCCACGTTACAAAGCTAAGTTATTTTCACCTAGTACATTAGAACGAGTTAAATCATCACTTGGCAAAGCAGTTGAAAACTGCTTTGCCAAGTGATGATTTAACTCGTTCTAATGTACTAGGTGAAAATAACTTAGCTTTGTAACGTGGATCTAAGTAGGTTGCAAGAGAGTAACTTCATACAAGAACAGCCTCTCGTCTTGTCGCTTGCATCACTTTTGCGCACAATGAACTAGCTTCAATCTCTTGAATCTGTCGCTTCGCCACCCACCAAAAGAATAAAAGTTTCAATGACAGAACCAACACCTTCACAAGCAAATCTATCACAGAATCTGTCTCTCAGTTTCTTGAGTCAAGCAGCAATGACGAGACCTACGCGATGTCAAAAGATGTAGTAAAAATGATCGAGAGCTATCACCAAGAAAAACGCCTGGCTGCATGTGATAATCCTATTAGTTGGTGGAAAAATACGCAGAATATCTATCCATACTTGAGTAAACTTGCGAGGAAACATTTAGCCTGTCCTCCAACAAACGTACCAAGCGAGAGATTATTAGCAGTGCTGGATTAATATATGATGAAAAGAGAAACAGACTGGCAGCAGAAAAGGCAGAAAAATAATGTTCCTTAAGCATAACCTTCCTATAATTAAGTTTGAACATTAAACGATGAACATCTTAGTTTACTTTATTTTAATTACTCATTTATAAATATGCCTAATAAAACTTTAAACTTAATAAATAGTTATCAAGCTAATTAAAGATCTCTTTCTATAAGGGTGGAGGTTGGGGAAAGAGGTCGTGGGGTGCATTTGAGTTGGGTTCACGTCCCGCATCCTGGTAACACAATTATGGTTTCTAATTGTGGCTGAAACTCACAAAATATACGAATTTATTTGCAGACGAATTCACTAATTGATTTCTATATTAGTTAGATGCTTGATATTATTTTATATGTTCAGAGAAAAGTACAGCAATTATTGTACAATTAATCAATATACTACATTATAGCTACAGCTCTCTCTATTAATAAACTTATTATATACGTTAAACACAACAAATCTCGAATATATCCTAAAAAAATAACGAAAATGTAGACATCCGCATCCGCATCCGCGGATGTTGAAATCAAACATCCTCATCCGCATCCGCATCCGCGGATGTGAAAAAAAATGACATCCGCTACATCACTAATATATTAATATAATATATATAATATATTATATATATATATAAATAGGATCTCTTTATGATTTTTACAGATGCATATACCATATTACATTATATTATGTATATTTTATATATTATTACATTACATTATACAGTACATACTGTATAGCTACATACTCATTTTTAAACATTTATAGAAAGTATCAGAATCCATACATTCTTCATCCAGTGAAGCTGCAGGTCTAAACTCTTCATCACTTTCCCTAAGCTCATTTTCATCGCTTTCTTCTGGAATTAGGCAAGCCACATGCTTTTGTGTTCTCCTCGCAGGCCTATGTCCATCTGAAATTTAACTATGTTAATTAATTCACTCAAAACTCTAGAATTTTACAAAATAAACATCCTAAATAAATATTTGTATCATCACTTATAATAAAGTGTAGAAGAGTTTGACGGATGTGCCGAATATGGCACAGAGATGATTAGTACATTATCATTCTTCAAAATAATGTCTTAACAAATACAACTGTTAACTCTGTACTGAACGGACGCATTTCCTGAGCTCTCTGATATTGCTTCTACTTTTGCATATTGCTAATATTTTTACTTTTGAAAGTTTTGAATTTATATACTTGTGTTTATATTCACATTGTTATAGTTAAGTAATTGAATATTAGTGGTTTTTTAGCGATTTAGAAGTTTTCATAGCGTGCCGGCTTAATTTAACTTAAACTTGTGACGGTTATAAACTAATTTTAACTGCGCGATGCCGTCGCAGAAAGCGTCGTGTGTTAGGTGTTGGGTAAACCGGTGGTATTCGGATTTTAAAGATTATAACGGCGGTCCTATGGCGATTACCGAGAGATCAGTTTGTTTCTTTTGCGAGTTAAGGGAGGAAATAGTTGGCATAAAACGCAGTGTACGTGAGGTAACGGAAAGACTTGCAACGGTTGATGAGGGCAGGGGTAGGGCTACGGTTGACGAAAGCCGAACCAATACTAACGTTGAAGACCTTAGTAATTTGAAGGGTGATGTGCGTAACCTAGTTTCTAGTTTAAGTAGCTTATCGGGAAGGTCGGATAGAGTTGAGGAAGGGTTAAGGTTGGTCCGAGATTAGTAGATGGGGAGGGATTTAGAGAAGTTAAGGGTGGAGCTAGGCCGCGTACGTTAGGTGGTAGTAATCCCGCCCCCCTATCGAGGTTTCGAACCCTTTCACCCATTTGGAAAGGGAAGTGAATGAGGGGGGAAACTATTTTAATTGGGGACTCTTTAGTGCGCCATATGGATACAGAGTTCGTTGAACGGCATCCAACCAAGAGGAGGAAGGTCTGTCTCCCAGGGGCCAGGGTTGACAGAGTTAGAGACGAAATGGATAGGATTGACGTTGCCTCCCGTCACTCGATGTTGGTGACGATGGTGGGGTTCCGACAAAAGCCCCCTAGGACAAAAGCCCCCTAGACAAAAGCCCCTCAGTTAAAGTGCAAAGTAGGACAAAAGCCCCTCAGTTAAAGTGCAAAATAGGACAAAACCCCCTCAGTTAAAGTGCAAAGTAGGACAAAAGGCTCCATTTTTTATATTATTGTTCGTGTGCTATGAAGTAATCCTAAACAAATATTATAATCTTTGTCTATGTTGATTCACTCTAGTTGATCACTGTTTTGTCTACCTGAATGGTTAGGCTCGGTTAGCTTAGGTTAGGTTAGGAACGTGCCACAAAGGAGCATCAACAGCGTTTGAAGAACCTATGTCTGGACTATGTGAATGAGAGAAAGACCTTGGAGGAATTTCTGAATGGTGTAGGTCACAGCATTAGGTGGAAGTGAAATGAACTTTAAATGAACCTTAACACTTAATGGACTTTTTAATATTGTGCTTTCTTTGTTTGATTTTCTCTAGATATGGTATGATGTTCCTTTCATAATGTTCATTTTTATGGTTGTGTAAATAATTTTGTGCTCCTGTAAAATAGTGAGCTATAAATTTATAATGCAAGTGTTAATGTGTGCTACTGTATAATACTTATAAAAGCTGACTTTGCCTAGATAAGGCACGATGATCCTTTTATAATGTAATTTTTTATGGTTGTGTAAATATTAGTGTTAATGTGTGCTACTGTATAATACTTATAATGCCTTCCTTATTGCAGTCTTATGATATAATAAATGTAATATTTTACATGTCAGTTTACATGTCAGAGAAGTGTTCATAAACTGTAAATAATAAAGAATAAAAATAGTAGTATAGCTATACTAGGGGGCTTTTGTCCTAGGGGGCTTTCGTCCTAGGGTTTTTTTGTCCTACATACGACGATGGTAGGGGGCAACGACTCGTATAGGCCCGATACAAGAGTGCCTGACCTTTTGGAGAGACATAGAGGGTTAATTAGGTCCCTGAAGGCGAGGTCAGATAGGTCTTTAGTTCTAGGTATTACCCCTAGGCAAGGTTTGGGTCTTAGGATTACGTCTAAAACGATATTTTTTAATACTAAATTACTGTAGAAGAGATTTGTGCTGAGGAAAATGTACCCTTCGTAAAGCTGTGGTCAGAATTCAGTGATCCTAGCCTTTTTATAAAAGATAGGGTGCATTTTAATGAAATAGGTAATGCTAGGCTAGGTAGGTTAATTGACGAAAACGTACGAAAGCTGTATAGGTCGAAGCCTTCTTTAAACGTTGTGGGTCCGGGGAACGCGGGCCCGACGTGAAAAATAGTTTAAAACGCCGGCCCGTGGAAAAAATAACTTAAACGTCTTTTATTGTAAACCGCGTAGTATTAGAAATAAATTAAACGAATTTAAGGCGATAATTTATTCCGCAACTACGATATAGTTACTATCACTGAAACGTGGTTAGATACCGTGACTTGGGACTTGTTGGGGGAACTTCATATACCGGGTATTAAACTCTTTACTGATGATAGGTTACATAGGTTTGGTGGCGGCGTTTTGCTGTACATTCGTAATTCCCTTAGGGCTATCGAGGTTAAGATAGATTTTCCGGCAGCAATTAATGCGATATGCGTTGAAGTTAGGGCGCGTAGTATTAGTTTTAATTTTGTTGTTGTCTATAGACCTCCCGTTCAACCCCTCGATACAGATACTAGATTTTACTCACTTCTTTGTAACTTTATTGACAATCGGAATAGTATAATTGTCGGAGACTTTAACTGCCCTAATGTTAATTATGAGACTTTTACTGGTAATGAGGAGGGTTTGAGATTGATTGAGTTCATGGAAGATAATTTTTTACGATAGATGGTTACGGAACCAACGCACGGTGACAATATTTTAGACGTGATGATGACGAACGGCGAAAATATAGTCGAAGATTTAGAAGTAGGCGAGAGTTTAGGATGTAGTGATCATCAAATTCTTAGGTTTAAGTTATTGTTAGAAAACACTAAGGATAGTAACGTAACAGAGGTCCCTGATTTTCGTAGGGCTAATTTTGATAGTTTTGCGGATAGGATGAGAGTAGTGGACTGGGATAACTTATTTATGGGTAATGCCACAAATTTGCATTGGGAGGCGTTTAAAGAAAGTTTTATGAATATTGAAAGGGAGTTTATTCCTCGTAGGCCCAAGCGCGCTAGAAATCATGGTAGGCCCAAGTGTTGGACTAAGGAAATAGGCGAGTTCATAAACGAGCGTAACAGAGCGTATAGACTTAATAAGCGCAATGGCACGGCAGCTAACTTTAATAAATATATCGAGCTTAGACGTCAAGTTAAAAGATCAGTTAGGAATGCTAAGCGTAATTTAGAGATACTTATAGCTGCGAATAGTAAACATATTCCAAAAAAAGTTTTTTGAATACGTCAATAATCGTAAGCCGATAAAAGATAACATAGACCCTCTAGTGGATGTTAAAGGCGCTTTGGCTTCTGACGCTCAGGCGATGGCGGGTATTTGCAATACCTTTTCTGCGACAGTTTTTACCGTAGAAGACGTAAATAATGTCCCCGACGTGGACGATATCGTTCCATTTAGTAGCGAGACTATTTTGGATGAAATAACTGTTTACGAGGGTGAGATTGCGCATTATATCGATAGGCTAAAAGTTAGGAAGGCTCCAGGCCCTGACGCTTTTTATCCCAGACATTTGAAAGATTTGAAAGACGTTATTGTAGGCCCCTTAACGAAGATTTTTAATCAGTCAGGGATTATTCCTGAAGACTTCAAATTAGCTAACGTCACGCCCATTTTTAAAAAAGGCGACCGCACAGTAGCTAGCAACTATAGGCCCATTAGCTTAACGTAAATTGTCGGTAAACTTTTGGAATCTGTAGTTAGGGATCGTATCATCGATCACTTAGAAAGTAGAGATTTGATTAATAGTAGTCAGCATGGGTTTCGACGCCATAGATCTTGTTTAACTAATTTGTTAGAATTTTATAACGAAATAGTGCACGAATACAATAGGCATAGAGCGGCTGACGTTATTTATTTAGATTTTAAAAAAGCGTTCGATACAGTTCCGCATAGAAGATTAATTGCGAAGGTTAAAGCGCACGGTATACGTGGTCAGGTAGCTAACTAGTTAGAGGAATGGCTTCGTGCTAGGAGACAGAGGGTCGTTGTTAATGGTAGTGAATCGGGGCGGTTGGATGTAGGTAGCAGTGTCCCACAGGGTTCAGTGTTAGGCTCATTGCTATTCGTAATTTACATTAACGACATAGATGTAGGATTGACTAGTAACGTGTCAAAATTCGCGGGCGATACTAAAATAGGCGGTAAGGTTGTTAACGAGGACGATAGAAATAGGCTCCAAGACGGTGTAAATAGGATTATGGAGTGGACGGATAAGTGGCAGATGCAATTTAACGTAGACAAATGTAAAGTTTTGCATATAGGTTCTCGTAACAATAATTACACGTACACGATGGATGATAGAGAGTTAGCGAGCGTTGACAAGGAAGTAGATTTAGGCATACGCGTATCTAAGGATTTAAAAGTTAGGAACCAGTGCCTGGAGTCTTGCGCAAAAGCTAATAGGATGTTAGGCTTCATCGTGCGTAATTTCGAATTTCGATCGAAGGATATTATATTGCCCCTTTACAAGTCCCTAGTCAGGCCTCATTTAGAATATGCCGTTCAGTTTTGGTGCCCGTATTTGCGTGAGGATATTGATAGGTTAGAGAGGGTTCAGCATCGTGCCACGAAACTAATTCCGTCATTGCGCAACAAGCCTTATGAAGATAGGATTAAAGAATTAGACTTGCATTCACTTGAAACTAGGAGATTAAGGGGGAAGCTTATTGAAGTTTTCAAAATCGTTAATAACATCGATAACGTAAATTTTGACAAATTGTTCACTTTCGATAATAGCAAAGTAGTATAGCCGCAAAAGGTTAGAGTGCAGGAATGTTGCAAGAGATAATGATCAATGTTGCAAAATGGGTAGGGTTGCAAAGGGGGGTGGGGGATGATGCAGGTGCAACAAAGGGTCATGAAACTTGGAGGCGGCGTTATCCCCCAAGAGAAAGACAGGAGAAGGAGAGAAAGGAAGAGAGGTGTTCACCTGGCAGGAGCCAAGTGCACACTAAGACTTCAGCCGAGTGGCCGTTGTCTTATAGACTCCTAATCAACCAGTTGGCTTAGAAGGCGTAAATGGCTTGTTCAGGTTGAGTTGTCAGATACCACTTTTTATTTTAATTGTTCAGGTATACATTATTAAGTTGCCAGATTGTACCATTTATTTAATTAATTCCTAAAAGTTGGCTTAGAATTCCGCTAGTAGGTTTAGAAGGCGTAACCAGCCATTTGATATAATTGTTTACAACCAAAAGAATTAAATAAAACAACATTACATCATTCTGTTTATTATAAATATATAGAAAATAAATATACATTTGAATGATCAATTAAAAATAATAATAGTTTAAGAAATATGAACGAGGAATATGCATATAATCAAAAAATATATCCGTCAATATAACAGTACAGGAGAAATATATATATATATATATACGCAATTATGGAGATATATAGAAAATAAATATACATTGGAATGATCAAAAAACAAAAATAAGAAATAAGAAATAATATAACAATCAACATAGCAGAAATATATACACACAACTAAATAAATAAATTATGCATATAATCAAAAAATATATCCGTCAATATAACAGTACAGGAGAGATATATATATATATATATATATATATATATATATATATATATATATACACGCAATTATGGAGATATATAGAAAATAAATATACATTGGAATGACCAAAAAACAAAAATAAGAAATAATATAACCATCAACATAGCAGAAATATATAAACACAACTAAATAAATAAATACATACACTTTATCTTCTACCGCGCAAAATAAGAAATCGAATAGTCATCAATATAGCAGAAATATATACACACACACACACACACACACAAATATGCTAAATATATAAATACATTTCACTTTTTTTTCAAAATACTAAACTCGCACTTAATCGAGTCTAAAATTACATCATTATTGCTCTGCATTACGCAGTGTACGCGGTTTAATAATATTTCACCGCTTAAAGTATAGGGAAACCTGTACTCGATATGAAGGGCCTTCATATTGTTCAGTACTATTTTTGTTCCCACTTTACAACCGGTTGGTAAGTTATCTTTAAATACGTCTAGAATACAATCAAAAGCACGCAGAAAGAGTTCATCGTTAGCTACATTATTAAACACAAGTTTATAAACACGCCTTTCCAATGAAAGGTTTATTTCTACCGACGCGAGCTTCTCAATTGTGAACTCATCTTCACTCAACAAGTAGCATAGCCGCAAAAGGTTTGAGTGCAGGAATGTTGCAATGTTGCAAGAGATAATGATCAATGTTGCAAAGGGGGTAGGGGCTGCAAAGTGGGGTGGGGGATGCTGCAGGTGCAACAAGGGGTCATGAAACTTGGAGGCGGCGTTAACTCCCAATAGAAAAACAGGAGAAGGAGAGAATGGAAGAGAGGTGTTCAGCTGGCAGGAGCCAAGTGCACACTAAGACTTCAACCGAGTGGCCGTTGTCTTATAGACTCCTAATCAGCCAGTTGGCTTAGAACGAGCCAGGGGGGAGGGGTACACCTGAAGGGGGGGAGAAGGGAGGGATCTTCGGGGGGAGAAGGAAAGATGACCTCCCCAGAAAGGGGTTGCCTTAGCCTAGAGAGAAAGGATAGACGGAGGAGGACTTTGGGGAACAAGGTGGGATGTCCTAACCCCCAAAGGGAAACTAAGCTAAGTCTTAACCTAAGAAGGGAAGGAGAGAGATCTTTATTCAACAGCTGTCATCATCAAACTACCAGCTCCGAAGCCAAGCGGGTCTTATATAGATGATGGTTGAGTTGCCAGATACCATTTTTTATTTTAATTGTACAGGTATACATTATTAGGGTGAGTTGCTAGATACCATTTTAATTCGTTACCAAAGCATACAGACTTTCTCTTGAAAATCGAAATTGACAAAAAGAAAATGATTATTAATTAAATAAATAGAATTTGCCTTCTACTGCCCCAAAAATAATATAATACGTACAATCGTCAAAATAATAGTTCATACAAAATACACACACACAACAACTTTCTCCTTACCTTATATATATATATATATATATATATATAGAAATATAGAAAGAATCATATTAACTGTGTCTATTTAATTTTGTCATTCCTTATATATATATATATATATATATATATATATATATATATATATATATATAAACGGATTTTCACCTTAAAGTGAAATAAAACAATATTAACATTAAAAAATTCACTAAACAATTGGCTTAGCAAAATAAAACGTTCCATTAACATTCTCAAATCTATACACACACACACACACACACACACCACACACACACACACACACACACCTCTGTATATATTATGTGAATGAAAATCAGAAAAATGCCAAAAGTATATTAATTTAAAGCAAATGAATTTTCTCCTTTTAAGAGAATCAATTATCAAAACCAATACTAACAATATAAGAAATTAATTATTTAAACGCCGTTTTATTTACTTTCTTTCAGTTATTAAAACGAATCCAAAATATTAACTCTTAGAATAATGTTTTAACATTGTGGTCAGACGACAGCGAGATGAGGCAGGTAACCAAGAGTTCGAGCTAAAAGGTCCAGCCCGAGGCCTTTTAAAACCGCAAACTGGTGAAAAGGAATTTGGGTCGAACGTTCTCTCTCTAAAAGTCTCGATTCCAGCCTCTGTCTCGGCAAATCCTTCGCTCGACTCCTTCAATTTGGTCCCTTGCTACTGAAATGTATATAAAATTCTATTTATTAAATGCGTTGATTACACTGGCCAACAAAATGAAACTTTTTTTTCTCATCACAAACATGACCACACTTTTCTTAATGCATGTTTCGCGCTGATTCCGAATCTGGTTTTATTTTTTTCTAGCACGTATAGTTATTAGTGATGGGACGATTAATCGGAATCGGAATCGAGAATCGGAAGAATCGAGCATTTTTCAGGAATCGGAATCGGAATCGAGAGAATTGTACCATGATTTCCGATTCTTAAAACGATTCTTTAACTTTTAATTGAACCAGTTTTGCAATGTAAACTTTAAAATTTAAATGAAAGAGGATAACAAATTTCATTTTTATTGTATTGTAGCTATACATTAAAACATGTATATCCATGATTGTAATCAAGAAGATTAAAATGAATTGTTACAACTTACAGTTGATTTTTATTTTTAAACCAATCTATTATAATTTATAATTTATATTACCATACTCATAATGTAAATAGTTAATCTTACCAGAGTAAAATATGACAATTTCCAGAAAAACAAGTATAGAATTATATTTAAAAATATTGAGAATCGGAATCGGAATCGAGAATCGTATCGGAATCGAGACTTTTTAGTGGTATCGGAATCGGAATCGGAATCGTCAAAAATTTTGGTATCGTCCCATCACTAATAGTTATATAGATACACTGGTTTTGATATTTTTAAGTTTTTGATATTGATATAAGAAAATTTATGGATGTATAGATCACACTTAGGAATGCTAAACAACAAATACATCATATACCTTATTCAATGTACTTATAAATAAAGAATATATACATTATTTTATTAAAAGCGCTGTGAGTGTGATTTCCTTTTGTAAATTTGGCCTGGATTGTCACGATACAGCATCCAACAATGGTCCGCCATCATGCTTTCATTCCAATATCCTTGGTAGCGCTTCTCCATCATCTGAATATCTTGATGGAAGCGCTCTCCTTGCTCGTCACTCACTGCACCAAGGTTTTCAGGAAAGAAATCTAAGTGGGAATGCAGGAAGTGAATTTTTAACGACATTCGACACTCCATTTCTTTGAAGGCATCAAGGAGGTTCTTGACTCCATCCTTATACGCAGGTGACTTGTTGATTCCAAGAAAGTTTTCACATATCCATTTGAACGCCAGCCAAGCCTTCAATTCCAGCGGACTTAGGACTTTTTCAAATTCAGTGTCATTCAAAACCTCCCTTATTTGTGGCCCAACAAAAATTCCTTCCTTCAGTTTTGCTGCAGTAACCTTCTGAAATTTCCTTGAAAGGTATTGGAACCCTTCAGAATTGACTTTACCCATTGCTTTAACAAAATTCTTCATTAAACCAAGTTTAATGTGGAGGTGGCAGATAGATCTTTTGGGGATCCACTAAAGGGACAGACTGGACATTGCTTATCCCTGGGACATATGTATACCTAAGTGGCTAGTCACTTTTGGTGTAATGTTCTATAGTGGCGCGACTGTCCCACAGGCAAAGGAAACAACAAAATTTTGTGAATCCTGACTGCTTACCCATAAGCATTCCTATAACTTTTAGATCTCCACAAACATTCCAATGATGATTGTCGTATTTGATTGCCTTAAGGAGTATATCCATATTGTCATATGTCTCTTTTAGATGGACGGAATGGGCAATGGGGATGGATGGCATTATATTACCATTATGCAAAAGAACTGCTTTCAGGGGTCATTCTTACATTGTCGAGGCATGTTGACTGACCTGAGCAAACTATAAATTAAAAAAAAATGTACACCAACTTGACACAACAAGTTCTTGGACTGGACTGATCTTTTGACACACAAAGCACGGCGTTGTTGCCTGAATCACAATGCTGCTAGACGTAAAAGCTCACACCTGAAATATATAAGATGTATAATTAAGATAATTGAAATCAGTAAGATGAATAAACTAAAAAAACACAATAAAATAAACACAATCAAATGTTGAAATATTAGTATTTTGCCTATTTAAAATGGTTAAATCTGTGTAGTTATATATGCCTTCATCTTGAAAACTATACGTGCTAGAAAAGATCTGAATGCAGTTTTGGAATCAGCGTGAAAAATGCTATCCAGCCACTACAAATTTTACTCTGATGAAAAATCTTTGTTGACCAGTGTTATATGTCTTTACGTTTAATTTGTATGGCATCATCTTCTTAGTTTATTGAAATGAATGAAAAAAATGGAAAGATATATTATTATTATACATTTTTCAAAATTAACACACACACACAGATTTTTGTCAGAGAAAGTGAGGATCACGCACACGCGCGCACACACACAACACTATATATATATATATATATATATATATATATATATATATATATATATATATATATATATATAGGGTGATATGCACAAAGATAAATTTTTCTATGTAGTAATAATAATTAACTCCTCGCCGAATTGGAAAGATTAAGCTTTTCACCCCGCATTAGACCTACAGTTTTAATGTGGAAACCGAATCAGAAATACATCTCGTCAGGGAATGGGTTGCTCACTCTTTCACATCATCGTCGCGCTGATTTGTTTTATTTTGACAATGGTTAAGCTTGTCACTCCGGCCTTAGACCTACAGTTTAACGTGGAAACCGAATCAGAAATACATCTCGTCAGGGAATCATTGCTCACTCTTTCACATCATAATTTCAACATTTAAATAACAGGATCATTTCTTCCAATCTTATTTTCAGTTTTGGGTCCTTTACTGACTAGTCGATTACATTAGTGATTATTGATCCGGGAATAGTGTGGCTGCAAAATGTGATATGCACAAAAACAATGTAGCTTTTTCTCTTTAGTAATAATAATAATAACTAACTCCTCGCCGAATCGTAACAATGGTTAAACTTTTCACTCCGCCTTAGACCGACAGTTTAACGTGGAAACCAAATACTCTTTTCTTTTTTAAAAATATAAATAAAGGAATGGATATATTTATAATTTCTTTATTATAAAATCCTCTCGATTACATTAGTGATTATTGATCCTGGAATAGTGTGGCTGCAAAATGTGATATGCACAAAACAATGTAGATTTTTCTCTTTAGTAATAATAATAATAACTAACTCCTCGCCGAATTGTAACAATGGTTAAGCTTTTCACTCTTCCTTAGACCTACAGTTTAACGTGGAATCCGAACTAAGCTTCAGCACTGGCAGGGTGGTTATTTATTCACACAACTATGCGAGAAGTAAAAATCCACAAGTCAGTCAGGAATCTTGGGAAAGCTGTGTTTAGTATGGTTGCCAAATAATTTGCACCCGAAAAATTGAGGATTAATTTAGTATGGACGCAAAATAACCTGCAACCGAAATTTGAAACTCAGTTTAGTATAGGCGCAAAATAACTTGCAACCGAAAATGGAGACTCAATTTAGTATGGACGCAAAATAATAAAATATAGTTGTGAACAATATTGCATAAAGGGATGGATTGGAGAAAACCAAGTATAGATACAAATATTGTCGTGACGGAGAATGCAATGGGTAATACGAGCATTAAATCTATTGGAGAAAATATAAAGATGCCATTAGTCGTCCAAAGCATGGACCCGTTATATCGGTGTACGATTGGTACACAAACTTATCATAGCTCCACCCAGCTACACTGCCAACCAATCATTACGAACATCTGCTCTTGATCTTTTGGGGCGGAGCTTGGTGATTGTGCATATAAAAGGAAATATTTTTCAGTTGGGAGTAACAGTAGCTATTTTCGCGCCAGTGAATAATCATTCCCTCTGCCAGTGAGTAAACATTCCCTCCGCCATGGATCACGAACTTTACACTTTTCGGGTGAGCGTGGTACCCTTTGCCTTCACGATATATTTCATCTCCTCCCCCACCCTCACCCGCACCCCATAGGTTTTTGGACCTGTTGAGACAAAAGAGTCGGCGTATGCGGTGTCTCCATACTCATCCTTGATCTCATCAGTCAACTCACCAAGGAATTCACCAATAGGAGGCATGTATTCACCCTCCCTCTCTGTGAATATCACGCTATCTGTATCGGCATACAATACTCTCCGCCCAAGAGAATGCAATAACCCCCCAAAGTTTTATGCGGGCGTAGGCCGTTGTGAAACTGGCTACAGGTATGTTTGTAACCCGTGAGGTATCTGTGGCCAATTCAGTGTTGTTGTACTTTATTATGTAAGTATTACCTACATCCATGATCTCCATGACCTCTTTATCGGGACCGTTGGCATAATCCCAGACTTCACTATAACTTTGTGCCAAATGAACGTTCCCTTTGCCATTATTCTGTGCAAATTTTCCCCAAAGCCTGTTTAGACACAACTTTGCACTAAAACGCTTGCCAGGGTTCTTTATAATTTGGGGTCGATCAAGCTGTATACCTTCACGGTCACGGTAACGTTGAATATAGGCAGACTTTTCATCTTCGGTGTCAACTCCTCGCGGATACCCTGATGCCTCAACCTTATCCTTCAAAAATGCGTTTATATATGGTGTGGAAAGGTTGGGTAGCTTCTGAAACCTCCACACCTCATGTATCTTCAGTATTCTATACCCATGGCGTACGGCTAGGACCAGCTCTGGACTTCTATATACGCCTCTGATCTTACGCTGGTGGGGTATATGGTTACAATTACCGTTATTCTCTTCCGCGCACTTCACGCACAGAGGGAACATGAGCTTGTGGTCGATAACGACGGGTAAGATCGGCATCCATAAATTGCGAGGGGGTAGCACGTCTATGAAAGAGAGCCCAAAGTAGCGATCATTCAAATTTCTTGAAAATTCATTGATGGAGGGCAGGTTAGGTCCCACCAGTTTCTCAGGAGCGCCCATGGGGTACGGACTGTTCTTCATCACGTATGGGTATAAAGAACAGAAATCGTAGTAATGGAATTTCACACCTCCGTAGGTGGAAAGTATAGCCTGAATGGATTTGTACGTCCTCCAAACAAGCTATCACCACATTTGAGAGGATCCAGCACCATTGAACGCTTGATCGTGTTTATTTCATCACGGTACACCTCGTCTGTCTCCATCCGTGCATCATATTCATGCTCCCACAAGACTTTGTGAGTGAACTGGGATCCTATAAGTTGATCGCGGGTGCGGGTCCACGCAAGACAGTCGGCAGGACTTTTTTATAATTTACTACAGTTGCTGTCCGTATATATTACTGCAGAAAGTACGAAAGAGAGTGTCTTTAGCTTCACTTGTACAGAATCGAAAGTTCTTTATGGTCATATTCGCTTTAGCACACAGGCTTCGTGATTGTTTTCTTATATCTGAGTCATCACTCAAGGAGCTGGTAATAGTTTGACCCAAACACTTAAACTCTTGTACTTCCTCAATTACTTCACCATTCATTTTAAACCTTATATCAGCTGGCTGATTACAGCTTTTAGGATGAAATTGCATAACCTTAGTTTTTGTAACATTAAAAAGAATATCATGTTTCTGCGAATACACTTCGCAGACTTTTAGTAGCCGATCTAGACCTTTAACAGAGGGACTTATTAACACCATATCATCGGCATAAACTAAGTTATTTATCCTTGTGTTATCTATACAACATCCCACTGTTGCCTCGTTAAGTGAAGCAATTAATCCGTCGATATACACATTAAACAGCATAGGGGAGAACAAGGAGTCTTGTCTCACCCCGCAAGAGGAGCCAAAATACTCGGCTAGTACATTGCCCCACGTAACAGTGAAAGATTGGTGGGAATACCAAAATTTCAATTAATTTAATATGTACATGAGAACCTTCCTGTCTTCTAGTTTGCAAATAAAATATTGTAGTTCGCCCTATCATATGCCTTACTTATATCTAGGAAACAGCTATAAATAGTTGAATTACTGTCAATGTATTTAGATATTGTTTCTTTAAGTACATAGATACACAGGTCAGTTGAGTGGGACCTTTTAAAGCCAAACTGATTAGATGTCCATAGGAAATCATTTAATCGGCGTAACAAGAGTTTTCCTAGTAGTTTCGAGAAGCAGAAATCGACAGCAATAGGCCTGTAATTATTGCTGGAGAGAATGTCTCCGTACTTATTTTTGACCAGGGGCAAGATATATACCCTCATGAACTCTGCAGGGATATAGCTATGAGCCAGCATGGCTGATAGGAGCAGTGATATATGCAGACATACTATGTCATTTGCATATTTTAAGTGCTCATTCGATAGGTCATCTACCCCCGACGCAGAACCAATCTTTAACTCTTTAATTAACCTCTTCACTTCAGAAAATGAAATCAAAGTATTTTCCTTTGTCCTCCCACAATCGTTTCGCTGAAGTCTATCTTAAGATTATCCCTACTCACACTGTTAAGAATGTTAGAATAGTGGTTTTTCCACAGCTTTGCAATTTCATCCTCCCCCGACACCCCATCGATTGTCGGAGGGAGGACATTTTTGAGACTCGTTTGATTCTTAACGAATTTCCAAAATTTGTTATTATCGTTATTTATGCGAGCTTCACAGGCTTTTCATGCTCGAATAGACTCTTCTTCTTGTTTACATCGCCTTATGGCCACCTTATACTGACCCCGACTTCTACACATATTCAAGTATACTGGTCCTAATCTGGGTCTACCATGAAAGCACCACAAATCATAGGCGTCTTTCGATTCCCTCTTCATGGGGGCAATAAAATCATTCCATCCAGGAATAATCTTAGTATGATAGTTGTAAGATTTAATCAAGGGGTGCTGAGTGCATCACGGAGGTGATTCTCTCGGGCATGGAGGCATACATTCCATATTCTATTCCCAATACTAATGCAAAAAACCTTGGTTTAACTTTACTTGTTCTAATGCTATCAGCAACAGAGATTAGTCTTTCAGAAGGTACCGTCACCATCCAACTCCTGACTCTCACTCAGCTTTACTTCTGCTCAAACTTTCCCTTACAATTCAACCCTGGACGATTCCGGTGCTGTTCCTCCATCTCCTCCCCCCTCTGACCTTATTATGTCTGAAGTTAGAATCTCTTCGAAAGACGTTTTTTCTGCCCTATCTGGACTCAACTCCAGGAAGGCATACGGGCCTGATGGTGTACCTCCTGTTGTTCTTAAGAACTATGCTTCTATGCTGACACCCTGCCTAGGCAAAGTCTTTCGTCTTTGTCTCTCATCTGGTACTTTTCCTTCCTGTTCGAAGTTCGCTTTCATTCATTCTCTCCCAAAGAACGGTGACCGCTCTCAACCCCCCAACTATCGTCCAATTGCTTTCATTTCTTGCCTTTCTAAAGTTTTTGAATCTATCCTTAATCGGAAGATTCTTAAACACCTCTCTTCTCACAATCTTCTTTCAGATCATCAGTATGGGTTCCGCAAGGGACGCTCTACTGGCGATCTTCTTGCATATCTCTCTCACTCTTGGTCATCCTCCTTTCAGGATTTCGGTGAAACTTTTGCTATTGCGCTAGACATATCAAAAACTTTGGATAGAGTCGGGCACAAATCTTTAATTTCGAAACTGCCCTCCTTCAATTTCTATCCTTCTATCTGTGCCTTCATCACTAATTTCCTTTCTGACCGACCTATAGCTGTGGTTGTAGATGGCCACTGTTCTTCTAAAGCTATCAGCAGTGGTGTTCCTCAGGGTTCTGTCCTGTCACCCACTCGTTTCCTTTTATTTATTAATGATCTTTTAATTTGCACTTCCTGTCCTATTCACTCCTATGCTGATGATTCCACTCTTCACTTCTCCACCCGCTTCCAAAAGCGTCCCTAACAGCAGTCACTTCACGATTCGCGTAGGACGGCTATGCGGCACCTGACCTCTGATCTTTCAACTATCTCTAATTGGGGCAGAGAAAACCCTGTGGCTTTCAATGCCTCAAAAACTCAGTTCCTCCATCTGTCTACTCGTTATAATCTTCCCCACAACTATCCCGTTACCTTCAACAACACACAACTCAATTCTTCTTCTTCTCTTAACATTCTTGGCGTTTCCTTTTCTCGTGATCTTTCCTGGAAAACAGCTTCGTGGGAAAACAGCTTTCCAAAACAGCTTCTAAGAAGTTAGGTGTGTTGTACCGCCTCCGCGGTTCTTTACCCCACTTAGTTGCTTTCTCTGTACAGGGGTCTTGCGCACTCCTGTATGGAGTAATTGGAGTATGCTTCTTATGTGTAGGGTGGCTCAACCCACACAGCCGTACTTGACAGGGTAGAATTAAAGGCTTTTCGTCTCATCAATTCCCCGCCTCTTACTGACTGTCTTCAAGCTCTCTCTCTTCGCCGCAATGTTGCCTCACTCTCTCTTTACTATCGCTATCATAACGGACACTGCTCTTCTGAGCTTTCTAACTGCATGCCTCCTCCTTTAAGGAGAGCACGCAGCACCAGACTTTCCACAATTTCTGTCCTTTTCTGTCCAACTATATAACGGAAGGGTTAATCAGTATTTTCAATCTTTCATCTACTCAGCCGGTGAACTCTGGAACAATGTTCCTCAATCCATCTTTCCTCTTGTCCATGACCTCCAATCTTTCAAACGCAGTGTCTGGGCATCTCGAAAACCCCGGACCTTGATTTTGGCTGTTTTCTTCTTTTATGGGCGGGGAGGGGGCGCTTTTGTGGGCAATGCCCTTGGCCCCTTCTTCCTGCATAAAAAAAAGTCGATTGGGGTTATACTGGCTGTGAGGTACCAACGGTTGAGCGCGCCTTTGTCCACATTTATAGTAATATAGAGCGGAAAACGTTTAAAAACAATAGCATATGTGTGCCTCGTCAGTTACCGGCTGACTGTGATTGCTCCATATTACAGTATATGTGAACAAAGGTGCGCTCGACCGTTGGTACCCCACAGACGATATAATCCCAACCGACCCTATGCAGGTCCCAGGAGGAAATGTCAAGAATGCACCATTTGACTCTTTGGGTACTTCTAAGTAGAAAGTATTATATCGATATGGGTCTGATTCCCAACCGATACCGAGATACATTTGGGTAATTAAAACATAATAAAAAGGCGATCTTAGATACTATTTAATGACACTTGTGGTTTACAAAAAGTACAAACATACAATACACTATTGTAACTTATTGCAGAATGGTTTCAAAGTGACCCCCTCCTTCTTCAATGCACGCGGCGAGCCTCCGATCCATCGAGTCTTGCCAAGGAAAACGCGGAAGTTCATTTCTGAGGTTTATGAACGCATCCTGTATAACCCAAATGTAGAGGCCTGTATCTCGGTAACGGTTGGGAATCAGGCACATGTCGATATAATACTTTCTACTTAGAAATACCCAAAGAGTCAAATGGTGCATTCTTGACATTTCCTCCTGGGACACCCTGTGTATATATATAATTTATATATATATATATATATATATATATATATATATATATATATATATATATATATTGTATACCTAAACGGCTATGGTAATCTGTACTAAAGAAGGTTTTAATAACATTCGCCCCTCCCACTCGCCCACTAGGTTGTGTTTCGGGGGTTGCGCAAGGGGCAGGGGGCATTTAATATATATATATATATATATATATATATATATATCGTAAAGAACGACGCTTTGTATAGGAGAATTATCCGCGCAAGATGAGAGCGAAAGAACGAAACAAATGAAAAAAAGAGGTAACCACCCGGGAATCGAACCCGGGATCTTCCGATTGCCGGTCAGATATGATAACCATTACACCACGGGCCTCACTCAAACAAATGTCGTAATTCCTCTACATACGCGCAGAAACCAATGCCCCAAAGGGGCACCTCCCGCATGCCGTAACATTATATACATTATAACTGCAAACACGCAGTATAATTAACGTAAAGAACGACTTTACGTTAATTATACTGCGTTTTGCAGTTATAATATATATATATATATATATAATATATATATATATATATATATATAAGTTTCTTATATATATATATATACTAAAAGAGTTATTAAGAAAAGTGTATAAGTAGGCTCAGTATAACATATTTCTTCTATGGTTACTTTTTTCCATTAAAAGTATGAAGAGTAAGAAAAATAATTTTCATTTTGGATTTTAGTGAATTCATTTATTACCGAATATTTCTATGGGGTTAATGGTAGGCCTCTGCACTGATGTAGGCCCAGTATTATAACGTTTCATATGTTTAAAAGTAATATTATTAATAGGGAACTATATAAGATTTAGAGTGACGAAGCGAAAAACTGATAATGAACCATAAGATAAAGTAATAAAAGAGAATATGTCACGTGTACATTATAATAACAGTGTTTAGGACTGTTTAACATCACAAAAAACAAACATTTCCCGCAACTTTTTATACATAGAAATGTCATCTTCTTTTGTACGAAATCACTCAAAAAAAGAAGTTTTGAAGACCATATCCTCTATCAAAAGAAGTTATGTATCGTTAAAAGAAGTTATTCTATCATCTGAAAAGAAGCTTTGATACGCAAACGAAAGAAAACGTTCCCGAGAATGCACCATCAAAAAGAAGTTATAAGTTCTAAATGTATAAGGTTTTATCTTAAGTGATCCTCGTAACATTTAAGGTCATATGACAGAGGGGGACCTATATCCGAACCACTATCCCATCAAGAAAGACCCATAAAAGTAACTTAATCACCGAAATTTGAGGTCCAAGCTCAGACTCGAACCCAGAACTTTCAGATTAAGAGCCTGGCACTCATCCACTGGCTATCGTGGCTGGTTCGTATAGACACATATGCATAAATAAATATATAGGGGTAAATATGTACGTACAGAAACATAACCGCAACAGCTACAGAGAGAGAGAGAGAGAGAGAGAGAGAGAGAGAGAGAGAAAA
>JAJOZX010006010.1:25000-42500 GCA_023014485.1 Bathynomus jamesi | reverse complement strand
AAAAAGAAAAATGATTCCATGGTCTTTCGTGTATTCAGAAGTACACCTCGTCAGGGACTGACGGGAGAAGGCGAGATGACAAACATATATATCTATGTACAGGGCCGCCGAGAGCTGCCCCTGGCCCCGGGGGAAGGATTGGTATATGGGCCCTTCCCCCCGCCCCCTGCTTACTCAGTATTTTAGTATGAATGTTTTTTATGTTTTGGTTATGTTTATTAGTTATATTTTCTCTCTGTTATTTAATTAGTATTGCTTTATTAATATTTTTAGATTTTATCTCCCCTCTTTCCGGGCCCCATAGAGGCCCGGGGCCCCGGGGATTTTTCCACGGTAGCCCCACCCTCTCGGTGGGCCTGCCTATGTACAGCGGGACAGAAAAATAAAAAGATTAATACCTGATTAACAAGAGTTAATTAGAGACAAAGGTATTTTAACAGGATATTGTCAATTTTATACATTCCCGCACTGTTGTTAAAATTATTTTTAAAATGGATAAATGCACATTCCAAAATATTCCTTTCAGTTATATTTGTGTTTTTAACGAGCGCTTTAGAACTATCCCACTTGATACTATGATTACATCTATACATATGGTTAAACAATGCATTAGAATTATTTGCTGTTCTACGCGCATATTTATGCTGTTTTACCCTAATATCTAACGTTTTACCCCTTTTGGCCTATATATACTGAGTTACATTGTGTGCATCCGATCGAATACACACAATCAACCACATTATCCGGGCTATTCTTTATTAGGCGTGATTTAACAGTATTATTATACTTAAAGACTGCATTGATACCAATTGCTTTAAGTAAAGTCGGAAGATATTGAAAATGTACATGGTAAGGTAGGCTAAGGATATTTTTACGCTCAAATTCCTTTACAGTTACACTATTATAATACCTATTCTTAGCTTTCCGAAGGCAGTGATCTAGAAATGAAATAGGATAACATAATTTAGTATCAATATTCATGATATTGCATAACTCGGAATCTAAAAATTCAGGACTGACAACTCTCAATGCTCTAAGAAATATAGCAGAGAAATAGAAGATTTAATCGAGGATGATGGTCAGAATAAAAATGCACATCCCTCGATTAAATCTTCCGTTTTCTCTGCTATGTTTCTTAGAGCATTGAGAGTTGTCAGTCTTGAATTTTTAGATTCCGAGTTATGCAATATCATGAATATTGGTACTAAATTATGTTATCCTATTTCATTTCTAGATAACTGCCTCAGGAAAGCTAAGAATAGGTATTATAATAGTGTAACTGTAAAGGAATTTGAGCGTTAAAAAATCCTTAGCCTACCTTATCATGTTAATTTTCAATATCTTCTGACTTTACTTAAAGCAATTGGTATCAATGTAGTCTTTAAGTATAATAATACTGTTAAATCACGCCTAATAAAGAATAGCCGGATAATGTGGTTGGTTGTGTGTATTGGATCGGATGCACACAATGTAACTCAGTATATATAGGCCAAAAGGGGTAAAACGTTAGATATTAGGGTAAAACAGCATAAATATGTGCGTAGAACAGCAAATAATTCTAGTGCATTGTTTAACCATATGTATAGATGTAATCATAGTATCAAGTGGGATAGTTCTAAAGTGCTCATTCAAAACACAGATATAATTGAAAGGAATATTCTAGAATGTGTAATTTAGGGTGCGTCAGGAAAACGAAAGTTTTTTATCATCTTTGCGCAACCCGCCATTTTTACTCTTTTGAAGAGAAAACTTCGTGTTGAAAATTTCAGATGAATCGAAGACTGTTTAGGGGTCGCGCATGGCACTTGAAGTTTTGCAAGGAGAGGCTCCCTTATACGAGAGCCCCTTTCGGTAAATACGATGTCCGACTTATCTGGTCGGAAAAGAATCGACCTCTTGCCCATCCTGGTCTCCGGTGAGGGAGTGGAGAAACTCTTGGCGGTCCCCAAGCTCACTGATGGGAAGGCTGAACTAACAGCAACGGTCATTGGCGAGGTCCTGGACGAATGGAACCTTAACGATCGCATCAAGTCCCTCTGCTTCGACACCACAGCAGTGAATACGGGAACCAAAGGAGGTGTGTGCCTGCGGACTGAGCAAATGCTGGAACGGGATCTCCTCTACCTGGCCTGTCGTCACCACGTTTTCGAGATTTTGTTGGAGGCCGTGTTCTATGCTTTGGTCATGGAACAGTCGAAGAGTCCGGACATTTCCCCTCTTCCTGAATGCGATCGCCGAGGTCTGTCTGACCGACCTGCAGCAGCTATAGCAACAGCCGTGATGCAAGACTTTGGTATTGTTAACGAGACTGATGCTTCTAAGGTTATTGATTCCAGTAAGGTTAGAAGAGAAAGACAAAGTTATTGCAAAGAATTACAGACAAAAGACGATAGCAGGGAACAAATACAAGGACTGTACTTCGATGGATGTAAAGACAGAACACGAAGTCAAATAACTAAAGGATCTAAGAACCATCCTGTTACCACCAGTGAAGGACACGTTGTGATCTCAGAAGAACCAGGTTCAAAGTGTGTATATAATATATATATAGGTCATGTTTCCCCTACATCAGGCACTGCTTTGAGCATTCATAGAAGTTTAAAACATTACCTTGAAACTGAAGATTTATCCACCGAGGAGTTAGTAGTAATTGGATGTGATGGGACAAATGTAAATACAGGTAAATCAGCAGGTGTAATTCGACGATTTGGAGAGGATTTAAAAGGCCCTTACAGTGGTGCATTTGTCTCTTGTACGCTAATGAACTACTTTACGACATCTATTACAGCATCTGGATAGCATTACTCAAGGCCCAAAAGCCTTTGCTGGTCCAATTGGGAAAAGTCTGTCATATTGTCATAATTTACCTATTGTACAATTTCAGAAAATTGAAGGATCTTCGTTGCCAGAGGTGGACGTTGCTGAACTGAGTAATGACCAGAAGTGTCTGTATTAAATGTGTGTAGCTGTTTCGTCTGGACAATGTTCTGAACAATTAGCTGATCTCTCACCAGGACCCGCTGCTCATTCAAAATGGTTAACAACAACTGGCAGAATTCTAAGATTGTATATTTCTACTGATAAACCTTCATCACAACTTTTGATGTGAGCTACTTACATTGCGAAAGTTTACGCTCCGATGTGGTTTGCTATTAAAGTAGAATTTCAGTTTGCCCCTTGGCAGCTGATTAAATATTCGCGAGCCTGTGACGATGAAATTCGCGGGGTTATTGATCCGATAATTCAGTAAAATGCCTTTTTTACCCACAGCGAAAATCTGTTGGTAGCAGTGCTGAGTGGTGATCGTCCAGCTGTTAGAGAACTAGCAGTTAGACGCATAATAGTTGCCAGAAACAACCCAGTAAGTTTTGGGTACCTAGGCTCAAATTTGAAGCTTTAGACTACATTGACTTGATTGAATGGGATTCACAGCCGTGTTTCAAACCCCTAATAACAAAGAAAGTTGAAACTGAAGAGCTTCAAAATTGGATCCAATCTCAGAACGTACCTAAGATGACTTTTCCGCATTTTCCTTGTCATACCTAGGCAGTAGAACGAAGTGTGAAATTGGTGACTGAAGCCTCCCGTGCTGTCAGTGGTGCAAAAAATAGAGATGGTTCCATCTGTTCTAGACTTAAATCCCGAGCCACCATGACGAAATTTAACACTAAAGCAGACAATAAACTGAAATAAAAAAAAAGCTAAGGACATCTGATTAAATTCAACAATGTACAACTCTGAAGGTTGGGTGGATGGGAAGGGCTGGGGTGGAATTCGACGTGTAGTTACCTCCTCGTGGTGAGTTCTGGGTGATTAAAATATTACTTCAGTTGTAGTGATGATTTAATCAGCAAAATATTACACAGACATTAAAACAAAACCAAAAGTTAATGTGTTTTATCTTATCAATTAGCAGAAAAATGACAAAATTATGTGAAGGTGCATCATATTTGATTAATTTGGGAAAATTCCTTTTTTCAATTTTCAGAGCTTTGGTGGACCCCCCCTCAAGATATTAACTTTGACATATTTTTTTTACATTCTTTCCTCGTGTAATGGCAGTTTTCTATACCCTGGCTATCATTAATTTCAAGGAAAAAAATTTCTGATACTAGTGAGGTCACTGCACCCTACCACATACTCACCTGACCTCACAACCCTTGACTTTTTTGTGGGTATATATAAATGACAAGATCTATTCTACCGAGCCTAAGACACGTGAAAACGTAAAGACCAAAGTCTATGAGGTAATCAACAACATCCCAGCTGAGCTATTTCCGAAAATTATGTAAAATTTTGTGTAAGTGTAAATATTGTCAGAAAAAATGGCGATTACATTGAAAATGTTTAATTAAGGTTAACAAATTCGTTTTACGTGCCTTTTGCCTTTGTCTTTGTGTTTAGATTCTTTTTTTTTTACCTATATATATATATATATATATATATATATATATATATATATGCGTCCGATTTTGTTTAAATATTTAGCGATTTCTTTGAGATATGTGTTTTCATAGCTATTACATATTACAGAATTCCTTGCAAATTATTTGCTTTTCTTTGCAAACGAAGAAATAAAAAGTGATCCCTATTTCTAACGAGGAATTGAGAAGTTGGGTCAATCACTAAGCTCAGAGAGAGAGAGAGGGAGAGAGAGAGAGAGAGTGTAGAGTGTGTAATTGATCATCTCCACAACGTAAAAAAGCTGATGTACAGTGTATCTAGTTCCTTATCTGTTCCTCTACATATTCTATCTATCTATCTATCTATCTATCTGTGCGCCTCGGTCGTGTAGTGGTTAGCGTCGTTGACTACGAATTCATCAGCCCCGGGATCGAGACCAGGTGATGGCAGGCGGCGCGCAGCAAAACCCAGCTGTTCATCCTTCCACACAATAAAAAAAATTGGTCGGTTAAGTCGTGATATTTTCGTTAAAACTAACGAAAATATTACGACTTAACCTTACATGAAATCCCTGAAAATTTTAGGGATTTCATGAAATCCCTAGTTACAGAGATTCCCTCTAACACACACACACACATATATATATATATATATATATATAATATATATATATATATATAGAGAGAGAGAGAGAGAGAGAGAGAGAGAGTGAGAGAGAGAGAGAGAGAGGGAGATAAATAGGCAAATATCTGTAGATAGACATATATTGGGAAATTATATGCGATTCGTATAAGTAATAAACAATAAAAAATCATAACGCATTACTTTCTCATATGATAAATCTTAATTCATTGACCTCACTATGAAGAATACCCCATACCCAATACCCAGAGAATTGAGCCACACGCGTAAAAGAAAGAAAATCTTTACATCTATTAAGATTTCTGTCTCAATATATACGCAATCTATAATATAAACTCCCTCCCTCGATCTAACACCGACCGTATAAATAGGATCAGACGCAAAAAGGCAACAAATGTAAAGAATTGCATTCCCCTTATCTCCCCTCAGAATGTCTGGTCTCATTGATGTTGTATATAAGCTTATTCAGGTCCCCCTGAAAGAGTGCCTCTAAGGCGCCGAAGTCAACTTTAAGTGGCATTATTTCCATATTAATTGTTCGTCCTGTTAGTCAATAGGATTAGCGCTCTGGTTGGGATACGTCGGTTAAGCCTCAGAGGGGAGACTTTATGAGAGCGAATCTGAGGGGACATAAAAAATTAATAGGTAATTATACCGGCTGAGCATGAACCTTGTATATAACAAAGATTTACAATATTCTATCTATCTATCTCTTTATCTATCTATCTTTGTATGTATGTATGTATCTTCTCTCTCTCTCTCTCTCTCTCTATATATACTCTATATATATATATATATATATATATAATATATATAATATATATATATATATATATATATATATATATATATATATATATATATATATACAGAGCACATGAAAGCCTCGGTTATATGTAATTTTAATGAAATTATTCTTAAAAAGTTATACTGTACAAATCTATCTGTTCTCTCTCTCTCTCTCTCTCTCTCTCTCTCTTTCTTTCTCTTTATCCTTTCCCATCTCTTTCCCATCAATCTCGGATCCCATTACTTTCCCAAGGGTATTTAGCACGATTGAGAAGCCAATGGGCCAACCTCTTTGTATCAGTTTTGCTCCGCGCTTAATTTACCATGTGAAGGATGATCTCTGAAGGCACGAGGACCCGTGAGGGGATGCGTGAGGGGTGCGTCACGGCAGCCGAAGGAGAGCGTTTGGAAGAAGAGGAAAGAAGGGAGAGGGGGAGGAGGAGAAGAAGAAGAAGAAGAAGAAGGAAGAGGAATAAAAGAATGAAGGAAGGTTTTGGGTTATTATAAATGGATTGGAGAAATCGAATCTCATTTGGACGATGGAACCGATAAGAGACTCTCTTAAGAGGAAAATAGAATGAGGGAAACGAGGGTAAAGGAGGAGATTAAGTCTTTGCGTAAATCAAACCAATGAACAACTGAGTAATACAGTTAAAAAATGTTTACGATAAACTTTTACCGAAGCAATATATATATATATATATATATATATATATATATATATATATATATATATATATATATAGGGTTCACAAAAATAAATAGACAACTTCGATTTTGTCCATACTTTTTAATTTGATAATAAAAGTTAACAAATAATAAATTTATTGAATCAATATATTTGGAATGGTGTCGCTTTCCTTTCCATTATGTAAAGGTGTCACACATTCTCACATTCCATTAATGAACTTTAATATTTGTTCTTAAGGACAATCATCGTGATGTCTATTTAATTTTGTCAACCCTCTGCATATATATATATATATATATATATATATATATATATATATATATATATATATATGTGTGTGTGTGTGTGTGTGTGTGTGTGTGTGTGTGTGTGTGCACCGGCTGATCCAGGAGAGGGCTGAAGGGGCTCGAGCACCGCCCCATTGAACACTCGTCTTACGGGAAAAAGCCTTTCCTTTAACTTTTCAGATTTACTGTGTCTTTTTGCCACAATAAAAACTGGCTGTTTATTATCATCATTATTATTATTATTATTATTTTTCAATTACTTTATTATTACCTTTTTGGCATTAAATAAAAGACTCGTATACTGACTGCGTCTTCTCTTAACCAATTAGTGCTTACTCACTCTTAAACAGGGCCGCCACATTGTGTTTTTTTTATGCATTAGGTAAAGGTGGTATTCCTCTGCTATATACTGGGCACCAGTATAGGCACCAGACCCCCCACCCACCCCAAAAAATTTCCTAGATCCGCCACTGTGTGTGTGTGTGGTGGGGGGTATATGGGGGCATTAGTAATTCCCATACATAGTAGTAATAATAATAATAATAATAATAATTAATATATGTAATTTTAAATGTAGATTATAATTTTTTTTACTTATATAGATGCATAAAGACTACATAACATCACTTTATATTGACTCATCACAACATCGTGATATCATTATTGAGTTGTGATCGATACACGTTTTACGACAAAGGAATGTTTGGTATTTTCGTTTGCTTTCGGAGTGTTGTTTTATTTCATCGAATCTTCTCTTCCTTCCATACATGAGTTTATACCATTTCTATATTAAACTTACGCCTTCTTATTTTTTAATCTACTTCTTAAATCATAATATATATATATATACTGTATATATATATATATATAAGCAAACAACCACAGGGAAAAGGAAACACAAAGTCCGAGCGCTTTCGTGATATATTCACATTATCAAGGAGGAACAGAAAATAGACGGAGATTACAAAGTAAATGAGTTAAATAGACAAGCAAAAAATTCACAATCGGCACCTCAAATTAAAGGCCTTAAAGCCCTCTAAAGATTTTTTCAATTGATAACATAATCTGTAGGCAGCTAAATTACTAAATATAAAAAAAGAAGTATAATGTATAGATGAAATTAGACAAAAAACCAATACAGAGAACAAAAATTATTATAATGGTTATTAACACTAATATTTCATTAAAACAGGCAATTAATTGGCAAGAATTTAATGAAAAACAAATAGATAACGTAGATAAGAAATAGATAACATAATCTGTAGGCTGCTAAATTACTATACAAATGAAATTAGACAAAACACCAGTACAGAAAACAAAAATTATTATAATGGTTATTAACACTAATATTTAATTGAACTAGGAAATTAAGAGGCCCGAAATTAATGAAAACAAAGGGAAAGTTGCCATCGTCTTACAGATTATTACAAAATTTCTACAAACAGTCTGGAAAAAAAATTGTTTTCCCAAAAGCAACCCAGTTCAAAAGTCCAATAAACCCCCAGCAACCAAAGATTATACACGAAAGAAATATTACAATTAAAATAGACACATAAGAATGTTAACAGTTCTTACAATAATATTTATTTATTTAACCAGGGCAAACCATTATGGGGAAAGAATGCAGTTAAGAAAACAGTAGGCCCTTCGCCAGCTTTCTGACAATGCACGAATCTAATTTGTACAACCCAGGGCTAATATTAAGGACCAAATCCGCAGCTTTCTGACAATGCACGAATCTAATTTGTACAACCCAGGGCTAATATTAAGGACCAAATCGTGCATTGTCAGAAAGCTGGCGAAGGGCCTACTGTTTTCTTAACTGCATTCTTGCCCCATAATGGTTTGCCCTGGTTAAATAAATAAATATTATTGTAAGAACTGTTAACATTCTTATGTGTCTATTTTAATTGTAATATTTCTTTCGTGTATAATCTTTGGTTGCTGGGGGGTTTATTGGACTTTTGAACTGGGTTGCTTTTGGGAAAACAATTTTTTTCCAGACTGTTTGTAGAAATTTTGTAATAATCTGTAAGACGATGGCAACTTTCCCTTTGTTTTCATTAATTTCGGGCCTCTTAATTTCCTACTTCAATTAAATATTAGTGTTAATAACCATTATAATAATTTTTGTTTTCTGTACTGGTGTTTTGTCTAATTTCATTTGTATAGTAATTTAGCAGCCTACAGATTATGTTATCTATTTGTTATCTACGTTATCTATTTGTTTTTCATTAAATTCTTGCCAATTAATTGCCTGTTTTAATTAAATATTAGTGTTAATAACCATTATAATAATTTTTGTTCTCTGTATTGGTTTTTTGTCTAATTTCATCTATACAGTATACTTTTTTTTTATATTTAGTAATTTAGCTGCTACAGATTAGGTTATCAATTGGAAAAATCTTTAGAGGGCTTTAAGGCCTTTAATTTGAGGTGCCGATTGTGAATTTTTTGCTTGTCTATTTAACTCATTTACTTTGTAATCTCCGTCTATTTTCTGTTCCTCCTTGATAATGTGAATATATCACGAAGCGCTCGGACTTTGTGTTTCCTTTTCCCTGTGGTTGTTTGCTTATTAATAAGGTCACGTGTTATTTTGTGATTTTAGTGCATATATATATATATATATTTATGTTGCAGCAATTTTTATCATAAAGAAGCGCAATAACTGTATTGATGTTAAGAAGAAAAAATACATGATAAATTAAGGCAAGTTAAAAAGACGCACTTGAAAGGACTTTATTTTTATTTCCTGCATGTGTGGTGGTGCGCTGGTGAAAGACTCGCTCTGGACGTGGCCCACACGACCCTGGGACGAAACCTCCCCGGTGCTGCACATTGCGTTTCAGTCAGTCTCCGTATTATCATCAATCTACGGTTACTGTAGTCTTTGCACTGCAAAGTAAAGTTGTTTCATATACGTATACAGTCCGCCTTTTCTAAAAAAAAAAAATTGTTCCATTTGACCGAATATATTATTTTTAATCAATTTTATTTTGTAATGTCGAAATAACTCATTCAAAATTGGTCTAGAAAGTAAAGTTGTTCCATAAAGAACATTTGTTCTAAAAATTTAATTGCTACAGTTGCTGCATGAGCTGATTACACTGGGGAACAAATTTTAACTTTTTTTTTGTTTCTTGGACGTGAACAGGTCGGTCTTATAGGATTTTTTCCGCTGATTCCGAATATAGCCGTAGAATTTCTCTATCACCCAAGGTTACTGAGAAATTTGTATTTTAATATTTATTCAAAAAGTGTATAGAAGTTAGTAAAAATACTTCATAAAAATTATATTAGTGGCAGATTGGCATTTAAAATATTCTTCTTAAAACTTCTTTGTCACTGATTTTCTCTTGTAGTTTTCATTAGGAGCTTCTCGCATCAATGTCCAGCAGTAATCAGCTAACATTGCCGGATCCCACCTCCCTTGGTAGCGTTTCTCCATAGTAGCTATATCTTGGTGGAACCTTTCTCCATGCTCATCGCTTACGTCGCCGAGGTTTTCAGGGAAGAAATCTAAATGGGAGTGCAAGAAATGGATTTTTAGTGACATATTACATCCTAATAACCTATATGCTTCAATCATGTCCTGCACTATTTTTTCATAGTTAGAGGCTTTGATGTTCCCTAGAAAATTTGTGACAACATTCTTCAAGGCCTCCCATGCCACTTTTTCTTTTCCTCTCAAGGCATCATCAAACTTATGATCTTTCATGAGCTCTCTGATTTGGGGACCAACAAAGATCCCTTCTTTTATCTTTGCATCGCTAAGTCGTGAAAACTTTTTCTTCAAATATTTGAATGCCTCATCTTCCTTGTTCATTGCTTTGACAAAATTTTTCATGGTGCCATGTTTGATGTGAAGTGGCGGTAAGCAATGTTCCCTCTAATTTTTTTTAGTCCGTGTGCGCTAGAAATGTTTGTTGTGCATACATTTAGATTCACGGTGAAAAATTGTGCAAACTTTTCTGATCGCTATTATCTTCAAAATGAAATATATATAAATATTAAATACAGGGTGTCCCAAAAGTCCCTATCTATTTTGTTGAAATAGGCTGAATTTCAAATGAATAGGTTTTAATGACATGATTGCATGCACCTTTCTAGACAAATACATGCATTAGATTTCTATTTTAATTATTTTAAATTTTTAATTAATTTTCTCAGATCCATATGAGATGTGTATGAACGCGTTATGATAGTAACATGTCGCATCAGAGGAATGAAATGTTGTGAAGTTAGAGACCGATTCTCAAGAAGGTTTCATAAGCCTGGACCGACAGATAAAGCAATTCGTGAATTGGTGAACAAATTCAGAAGGACTGGATCTGTGCATGATGAAGGAAGAAGTGGACGCCCAAGAGCAGTACAACAAAACATTGAATCTGTTCGCCTAATGTTCGAAGACGATCAAAGAATGTCAGTTCGCCAAGCATCCCACAGATTGACCACTTTGCAGAGGCTACAGTGAACTTCAACTTCTTGAAGATGGCATTCTTGACAATGTAGTCTTTCAGCAGGATGGGGCACCATGTCATTATGCCAGAATTGTTCAGACATACCTAAACGAGCGTTTTCCAAATCGTTGGATTGGACGTGGGGGAAATAGGCCCTGGGCAGCGCGATTTTCGGATTTGACCCATTGGATTTCTTTGCTTGGGGTTTCATTAACTCAGAGGTCTATCGCAGAAATATTCGAGGTTTACCAGATCTGCGAGATCGCATTAGGCAAGCAGTTGAGAAAATAACCCCTGAAATACTCGGAAATGTGTTCCGCAATGCAGCTGACCGCTTTGAGATTTGCAGAAATACAGATGGAGCACATGTGGAAACTACTAATTAAAGATTTTAATGGTGTAATTCTTGTAATTTGTATAGAAATACATCTGTATTCAGGTCAGTGTAACATTTATTTAAAATTCAGCCTATTTCAACAAAATAGATAGGGACTTTTGGGACACCCTGTACTTAATAAATATTATTTCCATAAGTTGATAGCTTGATCATTACGGTACTATTACATGGATATTAAAAAACTGTTTACAATATTATATTCAATATTATATTCAACAAAATAAAGAAATAAAATAAAAATAACATTAATTGAAAATGACTATTTTAGTTATCATTTCTCAAAACAATTTTTAGCATTTGGCAATTTAAAATAGACTATCCATTCACAAAATAGGAATAAAATAAAAAATAATTTTATTTTTTATGAATTATGAGATAATTACTATTCGTTTTTATGCAAAAATAAGAAAGAGAAGGTTTATATTCAATGCGTTAATGTATAAAAGAAAAAAAATGCAAATACATAGAGTAAAAAAAATTCGTATTGCGTAATTTGCGGACGTCGGCGAAGTCGGGCGGAAGGGGTTAATACCTAAAAGAGCGACTATAGAGTATGTTGATGCAAATGGTCAGACCTTGTGTGACGGTATATTTTTGAAATTACTTCATTTACTGTCGTGACTCATGATACGCTTGAGCCTGTGCGCGTTTTATTTTGCTGTGTGCGCGGGTTTCACAACGCGTGTGCGCGCGCACACGCGCACACCTTAGAGGGAACATTGGCGGTAAGTATATTTTCTTGGGGTCAACTAAGGGTTCATGAGACACATTCTTCAGTCCTGGGATACATTTTTGATTGTGAATGGCTCTGCTGTCCCATTCACAAAGGAAGCAGCAGAACTTCGTATAACCGAGCTGCATTCCCAGAAGAAGCGCGACGACTTTTAAATCCCCACATATATACCAACGAAACTGGTCATAATTAATCTGCTGAAGGATGAGTTTCATATTTTCGTAAGATTCCTTCATGTGGACAGCGTGCCCTACAGGAATGGAAGGGTATTTATTTCCATTGTGAAGTAGTACAACCTTGAGGCTTAGCTTCGAAGAGTCAATAAATAAACGCCAATCTTCAGATTTGTGCTCATGACCGAGAGCTAACAGCAGTCCATTTACATTATTACAGTAGCATAAACCACCTGACGAGGAGAAATACTGCATCAGATCTTTTTGGCGAGTGCGGAACGCCGATATGCTTGTATCTTTTGCCAGCAAATTCCATTCACGTAACCTAGAGCCCAATAATTCCGCTTTCTTTTCGGAAGGTCCAAATCTCTCACGAGATCATTCAACATAACCTGCATTATCATACGTGGTTTATTTGATTCAGGTTGCTGAAAGTCTGTATCTTTAGTGTCATCAATTTCCATTGGTTCAACTTCAGACTCTTCATCCAGTGTCCATGACTTTGGGGGAGTTGGAATTGGGTTATCATCGTCATGTAGTACTGGTCTCATGGCAGATGCAAGATTTGGGTATTGAATTTTATGTTTATTTTCGGCAGAGAATCCTGAAACGTTAGTCATACAAAAATAGCAATCCGTTAGGTGATCCTTGGGCTCTCTCCAAATCATTGGTATGGCAAGTGGCATAGATTTGCGGGTACCTTTAATCCAACCCCTAAGAGTGACGGCACAGGAAATGCATGAGATATGAGGTGCCCGGGATTTGTCTTGGTCGCCTACCTTACATCCAAAATAAAGTTCGTAAGCCTTCTTCACGAGTGGCGTCATCGTCTTCCTCTGTGCCATTATGGTCAGTTCTCCACATACGTAGCAAAATGTATCTCTGGGATTAATACAGTTTCGATTCATGCTGGCGGAAAATTATTGAAATCACGGAAAACTTTTTGGAATGAAAAACCAATTTTTTCTACTATGAAAAATTTTAAAATTTGAGCAAAACTTGAACAAAATTTCTTTCTTTTTATTAAAAATCTGTTTAAATAGCTATATTTTTTTAATGCAAAAAATACTATTAAATATAGTTAACCTGGAAAAAAAAGAAAGTACAATTAAATTAGTACACTTAATTTTAACTAATATGGGAAAACTCTGAGTAAATGGAAATATTATTTTCTCGAAAACTATGTGTGATAGAAACATTCTGAAACCATATTTGGAATCAGCATCAAAAGTTCTATAAGAAACACCAAATAGTTTTCAAGAAACAAAAATGCTGTTCCCTAGTGTTATTGATCGATTTCTTTGTAAAACGATGGTCCATCATAGAAACCATTGGAACATCTTTCCTTTCTGGAACAATTTTGGAACAATTCTGAACCAATTATATTGACATTACAAGATAAGATTTATTAAAAATCCTTCAATATTCAATTCAAATGGAGCAATTAAATTTTTAGAAAAGGCGGTCTGTATTTTGCAGTTTATTCTTTCCATTAACCGTGTGTAGCCGAAATTTGTTGTTGGGGGTAGTGTTGTGAATGTGTTTGTTTGAAGCTTAAATATTTCGTAGCAGTCGTCCATAGAGGATAAGTTAGTACTAAGTTAAAAATATTAATTTAAAAAATTTATAATAGATACTGATAACTTTATTTTAATATTACGCGAAAATTAATTCATTCATTCAACCAATTCAACCGTTCAAAAAAACAAAAAACAAAACGGGCATCGATGAACGGAAGAATTGAAATTGCAGAGATTTTGAGTTTTTGGTCCAGTTTATGCGGAGCAAGCCTGAAGTTAAAAAGAATGTATTTATGATGAAAACTGGTGCATTTGTTTTAGCCTGGGGGAAGAAACATAAACCTTCGGTGTATCTTGCTCCTGATAAAGTCAAAAGTATCTGTAATGCAACTAACACACACAAGCAAGGAAATATTATGAATTTGTCCGCTAATTCGATTAGAGTAACAAAGCATTGTTGCCTGCAGTGGTGATGAGTCACGTACAGGAACCTCTTCAATACGTTCACTCCAAAATCCCCATGTACTTGGTAACGATGCTGCGAACAGCTTCTACCCTGATTCGTACATGGGCGGAGCGGTGATTTGTGAAAAATGGGAAGCTTTTGCTTTCTGTGTATACGACAAAATCAAAACAGTTTGTAACCTAAAAGCCTATATATATATATATATATATATATATATATATATATATATTATACACTGTATATATGTGTCCCTTCAGCTCGGATTTAATTCTATTTGTATAAGCAATAGCTTAGAAAAAATGAATATCCGGATTTTCTTCTCCGAGTTATTTTTTTATGTTACATTAGGTTAATCTAACCTAACTTAGCCTCACCTAAAGCAAATAAGTGGGTGTGTAAAACGTGGCTATAATATCATCCGATTATTTGAATGCTAAATTTTTTTATTGAAACCCTAAAGGCAAAGGCTGCATGAGCGACTTTGTCGCTGCGACGAAGTTGTAACGACAAATCGCAAAGAATAGGTACTGTTGTTTTCTATGGGCAAGCTACACGGCAGACAGTCGCTACGACAAATATTCTCTGTTACATCCGGCTGTATTGTATTGTTCCAATTGTGGTAAGCTACACGAGTGACTTTGTCACAACGTCAATGCCACCTGGCACTAAAAACGAAGAAATCGCAGCTACTTGTCACAGCCCATGTAGTTTGCAACAACCACTGCGATTGTGTCGCTGCGACACTTTGCAACCCTGACGCACCGACACAATCGCTTTTGTAGCTTTGGCCTATCACGAGCGAAATTTGCAAAAATAAACGTTGACAGGGTAAAGAAAAGGCTTCCCTTAAATATTTTAATTGAACCTCTCTCGTCCTCTATCCTAACAAAAGCGTAAGTGATTAAATATTTAAAAAATAAAAAATATCACTTCTCCCACTTATTCACAGTAACATTATCACCGACAAAAAATTATACAAAATTCCGAGCTAAAGGCAGATCTATAAATATGCGTGAGATATATATATATATATATATATAATATATATATATATATATATATATATATATATATATATATATATTAGTGATGTAGCGGATGTCATTTTTTTCATATCCGCGGATGCGGATGCGGATGCGGATGTCTACATTTTCGTTATTTTTTAGGATATCGAGATTTGTTGTGTTTAACGTACAGTATATAATAAGTTATTATATAGAGAGAGCTGTAGCTATAATGTAGTATAATTGATTAATTGTACAATAATTGCTGTACTTTTCTCTGAACATATAAAATAATATCAAGCATCTAACTAATATAGAAATCAATTAGTGAATTCGTCTGCAAATAAATTCGCTATATTTTGTTGAGTTTCAGCCACAATTAGAAACCATAATTGTGTTACCAGGATGCGGGACGTGAACCCAACTCAAATGCACCCCACCGACCTCTTTCCCCAACCTCCACCCTTATAGAAAGAGATCTTTAATTAGCTTGATAACTATTTATATTAAGTTTAAAGTTTTATTAGGCATATTTATAAATGAGTAATTAAAATAAAGTAAACTAAGATGTTCATCGTTTAATGTTCAAACTTAATTATAGGAAGGTTATGCTTAAGGAACATTAATTTTTCTGCCTTTTCTGCTGCCAGTCTGTTTCTCTTTTCATCATATATTAATCCAGCACTGCTAAATAATCTCTCGCTTGGTACGTTTGTTGGAGGACAGGCTAAATGTTTCCTTGCAAGTTTACTCAAGTATGGATAGATATTCTGCGTATTTTTCCACCAACTAATAGGATTGTCACATGCAGCCAGGCGTTTTTCTTGGTGATAGCTCTCGATCATTTTTACTACATCTTTTGACATCGCGTAGGTCTCGTCATTGCTGCTTGACTCAAGAAACTGAGAGACAGATTCTGTGATAGATTTGCTTGTTGAAGGTGTTGGTTCTGTCACTGAAACTTTTATTCTTTTGGTGGGTGGCGAAGCGACAGATTCAAGAGATTGGAGCTCTTCAACTGCTTTGCCAAGTGATGATTTAACTCGTTCTAATGTACTAGGTGAAAATAACTTAGCTTTGTAACGTGGATCTAAGTAGGTTGCAAGAGAGTAACTTCATACAAAAACAGCCTCTCGTCTTGTCGCTTGCATCACTTTTGCGCACAATGAACTAGTTCTATTAATATAGTAGAATTTGATAATTTCCGCTTATTAATGACGTTTTATCTCAACGGTCCACATCCGCACGACATCCGCAGTCCAAAGTGCGGATGCGGGTGCGGATGCGGATGCGAGAAAATGTGCGGATGTTCCGCGGATGCGGATGCGGATGCGGATGTGACCTACATCACTAATATATATATATATATATGGGGAGAGAGAGAGAGAGAGAGAATATTATATACAGAAGCAGGGATAAGGGAAGATTGCGTGAGGATTCAGCTGCGCCACGAAACAACTTATCATGCATTTAATTACATGTAATATTTTTTTTCATGCAATTTATACGTATTAAGAATGACGATGCAAGGAACGTGAAATGTGTTTTTATTACATACAGCATCAAGTACTCAACTGAAGAAGGTAATTACATCGACGATATATATATATATATATATATATATATCCTATATATAAGTTCTCCCATATGCCAGCACTGTATACATTAATCCACTATATGATAATTTAACAGCTCTCCAAATATAAGGATCTTGAATTTGACAATACCTATATTGTACATCCCCTTTATACCAGAACACAATATCAAAAGAGATGCCACAGATAAAAAATTCTTTCAGAACTTTTTACAAAAAAACTACAATCCATATATGCGGGAGAGAAACTGAAAAAGTATAAAAGAAATATGCTCTAATAGAACATAAAGAACAATAGGAGAAGAAGGGTCATTATATAAATATATATACGAGTATA
>JAJOZX010006010.1:0-22500 GCA_023014485.1 Bathynomus jamesi | reverse complement strand
GAGGACAGAATGAGCCTTAATGACATCAGGTTATGTCCCTCGACGCACAGTTTAAATGGACTTGTCGATATTGGGAAGATGCAACCGATTTCCCTCGCTAACAAAAGTCGAGGGAACTATTGGCATTTGCCATTCTATTAATTACCTTTAAATTAATAGTTATTTAATGCCACAAGAAGGCATAAAATTGGGTTAAATCGCAGACAGATGATTTTAATCAAGAAATTTGCAGGTTTTTCAATGAATATTATTTAAAATATATGAAAATATAATGAATTTTTCTTAATATGTTTTTTATTTATTTATTCACCACAAACTAATGGTAACTACATGCAATAAAGTACATCTATATATTTTTATAGGTGTTTTAAACCCCAAACACACACACACACACACACACACACACACACACAATATATATATATATATATCTCGAGTATTCAGCATATATATATATATATATGATGAATTTTTTTGTGGGTTTGCATCATACATATATATATATATATTTTCAGCATTTTCCTTTTTTCTCTCAGTTTTGAAAAGGGATTCAAGAAAGGAGGAAAAATCAATACCAGAAGGAATCATTGATGTTGTTTTCCCTTAACGCCTGCTTGGGGAAGTTCGCGTGTGTATATATATATATATATATATATATGAAAATGAAAAGTTTTAATGGCAGACTATAGTTCATATGACAAGTATTAATAATACAATGACAGTTCACGTACTAAGGATATAAATATATACAATTAATTAGAAATAATACAGTAATGTCGAAGTTAAGTGGAGCTACAGACAGACGTTTTCGTACCATGAATTCCATAGCTTAGAAGACAAACGGCAGGACTCATGGATAGCTTGGATAATCGGGTTGGTTGATTTTTTAATTTTTAGCATGAAACTATACTGAGCAGGACTCAGGTAATATATATATTATATATATATATATATATATATATATATATATATATATATATATATATATATATATATATATATATATATCAGTGTATTTGCAGCCTCAAAAGTGTTACGATACATTACTTAAACAACTGAATTTCCATAAGTGCATTATAAGTGTTGTGAAATATATTTTATTCTTCACGTATGATATAATACCGCATCTGCTTAACTTTAATGTATAGTCATAAAATTTGAATGTATACAGGTAAGAAGATTATTGCTTTTCATGCTTGGCAAAGGAAATGTTCATAAGTGGATATTTTCAATTAGAAGAAGTTGAATGAAACGAGAAAATCCACAATGAAAAGTAAATTATATCGAAGCACCCTCTTTCTGCCTATTCTAAGGTCTTCATATTGTGGTTTCATTCTGTCAAATGTTTGTGTACTTTCTTTTCTCTTATTTCGAAAGTTATGATGAAACAGTTTTTGTTTTTTTAAAAATTTAACGTTATGGAACGTTCATTCTCGTATGCATTTTACCATGCCATAAATCAAAGCAAATTAGTTTTATAAAGCATTATAAAGCATATACCACGTTTCGAATTTTCCTCAATTAAGCTCTGAAGAATGAATTATGAGGGTGGTATATATATATATATATATATATATATATATATATATATATATATATATATATATGTATATATATATATGTATGTAAGAAGGACCAACACAACAGCAAAACATTTTCGTTTATTTTTTGTACTTCAAACGTTTCGACAAATCTTTTGTCATCATCAGTGAATTATAAATCTTAAAACCTTAAAACAAAAATAAGAATAAATAATTAAAATTACATCAATACAAAAGAAAATTAAAATCATTAAAATTAAATTAAATTAAAATTACCTCAACTGGTAAATACACAATAATAAGGAGGTTACGTAATCATTGTGTATTTACCAGTTGAGGTAATATTAATTTAATTTTAATGATTTTAATGTTCTTTTGTATTGATGTAATTTTAATTATTTATTCTTATTTTTGTTTTAAGGTTTTAAGATTTATAATTCACTGATGATGACAAAAGATTTGTCAAGACGTCTGAAGTACAAAAAATAAACAAAAATGTTTGCTTTTGTGTTGGTCCTTCTTTTCATCTGTAAGCTCCGTTTCCCTAAGGAGAAGTCAATAGCTTTGATATATATATATATATATATATATATATATATATTATATTTTCTCTAGGTCGTTCATTACCACTGGAAGAGAGAGTGCTCTGACTTATCGTATCCATCGGAGAAGTAGTGGCGTTCTTTAGCCTTTGAACGTGCGTGTCGTTAGTTTTTCGCTTTATATACTTTCGGTATTACAAGGTTCGGGTGCATGATTCTTCAGGAGCAAGATGAAGTTCAAGTTCGAGTATTTTCTCTGGTGGAGATGTTACTCTGTATACTTCAAACGGTAACTAAAAGAAAAATGAATTTTCAGCTTCTCAAATACAGTGAGCCACGCATGAAAAATATTAATTCATTTTTATATATATATATATATATATATATATATATATATATATATATATATATATATAGTGTGTGTGTGGTGTGTGTGTTTACCTCGGTACGCTTGACAATGCTACTACGAGCTGCTTGCCTAAAAAAGTTAAACTTTTCTTCAAACTTAACTTAATCTTTTAGCACACGTGTTTTAAACATATATATATATATTATATATATATATATGCATCGTTATGGTGTGTTTTTTTCCTTTATTATAAGAGATAAGCTGTTGGTGAAGATAGGGTTATTTGAGTGATAGAAACATACAGTTGAGAATTAATCTTGTCATCAAATTATGGCATTACCAGCTTGCAGGTATTTCAGCCTGAAGGATACAAAATTTAAAACATACCCAAAAGATCGGGGTTAGATTCTGCATCAACTTGAGCATAACGAGGTTGGATAATGAGTTGGGTTCCTATGCTTTGAATATGGTATGAATCAATATACTGTACTTCGGACGGGAGCTATAGTATACAAATCCTCGACATGGCATTTTATTGGCACCTCTTAATTTGATCTAACCTAACCTAGTCTAACTTAACCTGACCATGACTTAAAATGACTTAATCTGACCAATTCTAAAGTAATCTATCCCACCAATAAATGTTTTTTAGCAAATTCGTTCGTGTCTCCTCAGACTTGGGCAGTATGCCAGTTCTGGTAACATATGCGCATGGCAGCGTGGATAGAACATAGAGGTATATGAATTAATGATGAGATTGGCAAAAGAGTGCATTTCAACGTATTGGTCCGTGTATGCGAGACGAATTAGAAGGAAATTAAGAGTGATGCTAAACGGGAAGGAGTGAAAAGTGTGAAATCAAGTGTGAATATAGAGCATATGTAGAGAAACAGGACAAGTAAGAGAGGAGTGAATAAGTAAGGGATGAGCGTGGGTGACTACAAAGGTGATAGCCAGCGATCGATGTATATGTGTGTATGTATGTATGTATGTATGTATGTATACTGTATGTAGTAATAACTGTAATATATGTACTATAGTATACATAGTGTATATGCTCCGTGTGATGAGAAGACTGTATTGATCAGTAAAATGCAAAGATTAGCTACAGTGTGAGGAGTAAAGAGGTAAACACAGGATGCTATACTGAGAAATAAAAACGTTGCATTATTTTTGAGCCGAGTGGAAGCATCAGGTAATATGACTGTTTTGTATAAAGTTATTCAGTGCGGAGTTCGATATAGGAAGAGAGATGAATAAAATGAGAACATAAAAAGCTGAATACGTGAGATGACAAAAGAAAGTGACGTATGTTTAGATGAGGAACAAATCGATACATAGAGTGAAATGCGCGTGAAGGATATCTATATAGGGTGAAGAAAGGATGCGAACGACACGGAATGAAGAAAAAGACGACTATTTATCATTGCAGAACAACTTATATAGGAAATACAACCCAAATTACACTAGAGAAATAGCCCACCTCATAAGGCAACGTAACAATCTCAAACATAACACAAACAACACCACATACACAGAAGCCATAAAACAGCAGATACAACAGCTCAACACAGAAATAAACAACAAACTTAAAGAAAAACAAACAGAAACATTTAAGGAATTCATAACAACACTAAACCACTCCACAGATACATCCAGGCTATACAAGACTATAAACAGCATTATCCACTCTAACAGCGGCATTCACACCTCACACGCGGCTATCTGTCGCAGCCAAAATAACATCCCAACATATACACAACAAGCTAACATTCTAGTTAATCACTACGCAAAGATAAGTCACTTAAACAGAGAGTACAACCAGAAACACGCAGACAGACAAACAGCCAGACATAAGAAAACCTACAGACTCGACATCCCCATTACACCCTTCAATACAGACCAGACCACCAAGATCATCAAAAACATTAAGAATTCGAAGGCTACTGGACCAGACAACATATCTAACATACACCTTAAACACTTGGGCCCACATGGAATACTAGTTCTCACAAACATCAGCACATATTCATACCAACACTGTATTATTCCTGACATATGGAAACAAGGTAAAATTATTACACTACTCAAACCAAACAAACCAGACAAACAAACCAAACAAACCAAACAAACCAGACAATACAAAACAACGCACTTCGTATCATTACAAGATGTACTCAAACAACACCAATAGAACACCTGCACACAGAAACAAAAATACTGAAAGTTAGGGAACATTTAGACATGGGGGGAACACAATTCATGGCAGTAGCGACAACTAACCCACAACACCCTTGCCACTACATGTACAATCATGCACCAACACCTCGCACCATTAAGGTAACACCAGAGAGACATTATAACCAAATACTCCATTCCATACCACGCCCCACAGACATCACACAGTACAGAAAACATACACACACACACACACACCTAATCCACAAAGCACTGACACGACTCGGTCCGAATGCGGTCCTAGGTGCGAAGCCGCCACCCATTGACAGGTCAGTGACCAGCCTGAGCAGATCGGATCGAGTTAACGTAGCACGATTCCGATGTGGACATCACCCCAACTTACAGACATATAAACACAGACTAGACAACTCCACAGACGACACCTGCCACCTGTGCCAGGACACACCACAAACAATTGAACACATTATGACAGACCGTACCGCTCTAGCACAACATAGACCACAACACATCACTAGTGCGCTGAACCTCTGGTCCACTCCGGAGAGGGCGATCGGTTACCTGCGTGCCGCCGACTTGCTCGATCAGGGTAGGCTGATCGGCTAACCAACAGCAACAACAACAACAACAGCAACAACAACAACGTATATAGCAAAGAAATGCGTTAAAGAAAAGATGGAAAACAAAATGTTATTGTAAACTAGAGTGACCGAGATAAAAGAAGGTACAATCTGTTATCCAAACATGAATGAAACATATTCCTATAAGACACTCAAAAATTTAAGGAACAAAATTAAAATGAATTAAGATTTAAAAGAATGCTTATATTTGACACTGGCGTAACAGTTCGTCATAAAAAATTTCTAGTCATCCAATTTAATCTATACCCAGTTTGATTTAATCGTAATCAAACTTAACCTAGCCAAATTTAATCTAACTTACCCTACACTGCAAGCAGTAAAATTCTGTATAGCATCAAATTTTTAAACGGGTTGGTTTCGTATTACGTGTTAAAATATAAGTGAAGTTAAGGAAAGATTCGTCTCAAATTAGGTTTCAAATTGGGGACTGCATAGACCATGGGTCGGGGAACTTTTTTGGGTATTACCCACAAATCTATTTGAGTAAAATGAAATTACCCCCAGACTTCAAAGTAAACAAAAACAAGCCAATTGCTCTTAAAATTGTTGCATATGGTGTCTCTCATACCGCACGCATTACCCCCAAAATGTTTAAATGTATCCCATTTGGGGTAATTTACCCCTGTTCGCCGACCACTGGCCCATAGACAGTAACAGGGAACTTAGTAGCTTTCTATTTGACTCTACAGTATATACCAAAAAGCTATATAAAAGAGTGAACTTACTCGGTCAATGCTAAGAACTATTTATTACTTGGAACGTTAAAGTTAGAAAAACGCCACTTACTTACTTACTTCGACCTAAAGGCTTTAAGAACTTTCCTGTTTATATTTTGAATAACGTAACCGAACTGATAGTGCTTTTCTCATTATAATGTCCCATCGATATGTTCTTCGAATTCTTGAAAGAGGAAAAGAAATACTTAAATAAGTTGTTATATAAAGTTAAATGGAGATGAGCGAGAAACGAGCGCCATTGCGCGAAGTCGTTTTGGGTGGTGTTCGTATAACAAAAGGCCAACACATTAGCAATTCGAGGGAGCGATAGAGCTATGAGGGTGAAAAAGGGTATATACAGTATATATATATATATATTAGTATTATTAACTATGCAGGTATAGAAGGTGCTTAATTGTATGTTGTTGGCGAAGGTATTTCGCGGAAAACGTGGAAAAGTGAATTGCTGTGGATGAAGAAAAGCTATAATTTTGCCAGAAGTGTGTGTATATATATATATATATATATATATATATATATATATATATATATATATTATAGTAACAACAGCTGAAAATGTGTGAAATCTTTCACAGATAAAGTAAAAACAAGATTCGATGACATTGGTCAGAGATGGAAACAGGTGCATAGATGTTCTTCATTTTTATCTTATTCCATTTTCATTTAATTTTTTAAGAAAGGTATATATATATATATATATATATATATATATATATATGGTTTCAACCGTTGTCATGCAGTGAGACATTCGATGAAGAAATCAAAAGAAAAGAAAAAAGGAAATTTCAAATAGCATTTGTGGGAATGGATGAGACGCATGATAAGTAAAGAGATTGACCTTGTGACAAGTACCTTAGGCATACACTCGGTTCTCCCGTGGAGGTTTTTCGTTCAGCATTGTGAAGTTTTTGTGTGGGCAGAAGAAGCATTTGCGTACCAATCAAGGATAAGTGAAGCGGCTGCATGGATCAATGTCAATGTCAGAATGGAATAGGCGTGTGCAGTGTCACATGTTTGTTTAATGTATATATATGCAGTGTGCACAGACAGAATTATACGCGAGACGTATCCGAGAATGTTAATATATATATATATATATGGGCTACGTCGTGGCCATCGTAACACCGCTTCCCTGAGATCAGCGAAGTTAAGCGACATTGGGTCTGGGTAGTAGTTGGATGGGAGACCGTCCTCCGCGCCTAGATATGTAGCGACCCGTGGTTCGGATCCCACGTAAAGCTGTAGGTCCCCTCCGTCATATGACCTTAGATGTTGCGAAGGAAGTTAAACAACCCCAATTAAAAAAAAAAGTGTATATATATATATATATATATATACGGTTTCTGCGGTTGAGAGAGAGAGAGAGCGTCATCATTTGCATAATCTTGTCTTGAATAAAAAGTATTGCAGCTAGGTTGTAAGACAATTTAATACACCTAGAATGTTTGACTGATACAAGACTTGTATTATTCAGTTGAAACAAGGTTAACTTATAGGAAAACAAAAAAGGTTTTAATCGTATATGGAATGTTTGAGTATAATCTACTTTCAGTTCAACTTCTCTCTGTAGATGCTGGCAGACGTCCGCACGAACGGATAGGGATTCGAGACTCTTGTATATTGCGTGATAGGAGAGAGCGGCTGAGATGAATAATCTGAGTATAGCATGATTAGTGTGTGAAAAAATCTGACCTAATTGGAAATGGGATGTTCAAGAAAGGTGCGGCCGAATGAAAAGTAATTCTCTGCATAGGTATATGGGTATGCAAACTGTGTTGTTTGCATATGGGTATGAATGTGCTACTTGGTCATAATAAGTAACGGACTATGTAGGTGTCAGAAAAAGAAGTCATTGTGAATGATGGAGTAATATACAGTTAGTATGAATGGTAAAATTTATATGAAGATGTTAAGAAATGCAGCATATACGGACGTGGATAGTCTCCCCTGGCGTGTATCTTAACTCTGTACTAAATGCTATTCGAGTGGCACTTCGGTCTTTGGGAAGTAAAACTTTATGACTGACCAGACAAATTCTCGAGACGACGAGAAATTTTTCTAGAATGAAAGATTTTTCGACTTTCATTAACAAAAACGACAAAACATAAAATTATTTGATCTAACCTAACCTAAACCTGCGCCCATAACTCAATGAGTAACACCATTTCCTATATAATAGGCCCTATAGGCGAAGTGAAGACACTAAGGACGGGAGTTTGACTTCTGATGGTGCTGGCTAATAATAATGCGGGAGTACGAGCGATGAGCCTCATTTATCTGAACTGAACACTGTGCCAGAATCTGGCCCTCCTCGCTGATAATTAACCAATCCTAACCTAACCTAACTTTACCTAACCTAACCTAGACCTTACCATATTTAGGTTTTAATACAACAATTATCAGTTTCGTAGAAGATAAAATTCAACAAAATTCCTTCTAGACACCATTCCGAAAACAATTATATTCTTGTTTTTGTAAACCTTATTTCCGGTAATGATTACAGTGGTATGCAACATATCTGATGTTTCAACATCCGTAACTGTTTTTTATCAATCCACGTGTACTGAATCCAAAAATCACATCCATTTTTTTTCAATCACGTACATTTTTCTGGCAAATACTTATCACCCATTTTGTATGGGTGGTATATAGACATACAACCAATTATGCAATATATGTGTACAATATATACATAGAATAATTTATCCAATATATTTATATGCAGATACCATATATATATATATATATATATATATATATATATATAATAATAATAATAATAATGCTCAGAAAATTTGAAAAGCTAGGCTGCAACATGAGTCCAAAGGTTCACTTCCTTCACTCACACTTGGACTATTTTCCTGAAAACTTGGGTAGTGTGAGTGAGGTAAAAGATACCAAGGAAGGTGGGATGTCAACATGATGGCACACTACTGCTGGTATCTGTAACAGTGAACGGGAAGGCTCGGAAGAAATGCAGCACAAGAAGCGAGATTTTCTCCTACTGATCAATCATGATTGATCTATTATGTATCAATTAAATATCAAAGATGAATTTGAAATGTGTTGTTTTTGTGTTTCTTATAATTTTGTACTCTTGGAAATTTAGTTGTTTAATTCATACTATGACTATATTTGACTTATATTTTGTGAAAAACCTTGACGTGATACATAAAAATGGTGTGAAATTTGAAATCAGCATGACAAAATTGTATAAGATCATGTAATAGAAATAAAACATCTCGTACTTTGGTTTGAAATGCAGACTTGTGAATTATCTGTGGAGATCGTTATTAGTGGACTTGTGTAATTTACTTTTGTAAAAACGATATATAACTTCATACACAGTCAAATTTGATGTCTAAAAGATGATATATCTAACTTATATTTTACAAATTAATTGCATTCCTATTCGGCAGTTTGCAAATATGCTTACTTAATGTATGAGCTACTTGTTATTTATACATGTCATACATATGGTATACTAGAATGCCCACTGCGCCTTGCGCACAACCTAGGGGAAGACTGGGAGGGGCGAGTGTATTACTAAAATCTTCCCAGGTTCTCTCTTAATGTGTATACTAAACTTGGTGTACATTACCCTAGCCGTTTAAGCGTGTATAAACGAACAAATATCATCATCATCATCATCATTATCCCCTACATATTTACTGTGTATATGTAAGATACAATTCATATACGACGGTTTCCTACATGCATACCACATGAACACATATTAAAATGATGGCAGCACGAGTGTAATATACCTGAAGGTTAGAAACAATGTATGCACTTTGTTAATTAACACATGATAATTAATCCATACAACGCTTTCTTTTAATGTATGACTGTCATATATTTAGATCTGACAAAACACGGAAAAAATACTTGGTTACATAACCATGCACATGCATGGTTAACTATTTGATAGCCAATTCAAATACTTAATTCAAGTATGCAGTTACTGCACTGACCATGTTTATTTTTCTGGTAACAGACAAAAATGAGTATCGCAATCACTTGCATGGTTGAATTAACCATTCTAAATTTGGCTGTCAAATATTTAGTTAAGTCTTGAAACTAAGCATTTTTGTGAACGCTTTCTGGTTTTCTTCGTTACATCTAAGCTCGTTTGACGGAGGGGAAACTACATTCAAAATCCTGTCGTTGTGTTTACTTAAAAAATGAGAGTATAATTAAGCCTGAATGTAAAGTATTTAAAGGGTAGTTTACTAGGTTGAAGGTATATCAAAAGTAATGTGAAGAGTTTTCTTTAATCTCTAAAAATGTATACTTTGTTATTTTTCTAAATTTCACACGACACTTCTTGTCAAGAAGTGAACCGCCGCATCTACTTTCAAAGTACTTTTGTTTACTAACTGTATACCATTGAAATACCTTATTATTTGCGGAGTACATTTAAGCCCATCTATACTCTCAATTCTAAAGTAAACAGAGCGGACAGGGTTTAAAAAGATACAGCAGCTTTTCGTGGAATTCGAACCCCCCATACATCATCAAGGAAGATCCAAGGAAGCACTTTAATCATTGAACTCTGAAGTTCGAGCTGAGACTCGAACGCAGAACCTTCAGATTAAAAGCCAGCATTCAACCATCAGGAAACCCTGTATGGCGGGTGTTATTGCAATAAATTATCTTTCTTGATTATAAAATTTTAGGATAGGAGTTTTTTCCCTCGCAGTTCAGCATATTGAACCCCTTCTGTGAAGGCAGTTTTTTCGCATGATCTCGTTCTATTTATTGGAAATTAAATGTAAGTTGGGTTCATTACTAAATTGAATTTTAAAACCATTTAAATCATTCTTATCAAAAACAAAATTGTATGCAACAGTTTAATAAATTTAAAAAATACGACTGATAATGAACTTAGCATAAAGCAACTGTTACATACACCATATATATATATATATATATATATATATATATATATATATATATACGGATATGAAACCGTTGTACCATATGTACGAGGTGTAGTATAAGGTAAGTGTATAAGGTAAGTGTGACGTTGTAGAGAGAGAAGCATTATATGCATGTTTAATTTAAAATTTTCATCGTGTTGACATAAATGTCTTCTCCTTTTCTATATGATACTGAGTATATATGATAGTAGCCAGTTTCTATTTGTTCTTCTAAAGAATTTTTGTTTGTATCAGATTTTGTTCATTTCTCTTTGTGAATGGTCTTATATACATAGTGAGTGTGGTTATGGAGAAGGAACAATAATTGCCTCATTTCTTTACATTCATATAATAATAATAATAATAATAAAATAATAATAATAATAATATTAATAATGTACAAAACAATAAAAGAATATCAGTTAAAAAGAATTTGAATTTTAAAAATGGTGAGATGAGCTTTGGAAACTATATATATATATTATATATATATATATATATATATATATATATATATATATATATATATATATATATTATATATATATATCGGTTCCATTGCTCCCCTATAAAAATTATATAGGCAGTATAACGACATCAACAATAATTAACCGGTCTGACAACAACGAAACTGAAATTAGAAATGAAACAAACCATAAACTTCTGCCAACATCGGAGAAGATGAACAAGCACAACATTCACCTAACTCATAACTTATAACTTATAACTCTATGCGACACTTACCTCAATATGCCTTCGTAGCTTTCTTTATGTTTCGTGCATTCTTTTTTTCTCGCTCTCTCTCTCTCTCTCTCTCTCTCTCTCTCTCTCTCTCTGGCTGTATGCTACCGGCCTTTCCCCTTCCACTTCTTTTCTCTACTTCAAAGCAAGCTTTGAGGTTGGTAGTGAGGCCCTTATCACTGCGATCTCTGTGTGTATATATATATATATATATATATATATATATATATATATATATATATATATATATATATAGCAAACAACCACAGGGAAAAGGAAAAAAGAAACACGAAATCTGAGCGCTTTCGTGATATATTCACATCTTCACGGAAAAACAAGTAATATTATTTCCTATTACTTGTTTTTCCCTGAAGATGTGAATATATCACGAAAGCGCTCGGATTTCGTGTTTCTTTTTTCCTTTTCCCTGTGGTTGTTTGCTTATTAATAAGATCACGTGTTATTCTGTGATTTTACTGCATATATATAATTATATGTAATTATATATATATATATATATATATATATATATATATATATATATATATATATATATATAGTGAGAGAGAAAGTGTAAATAAAAGAGTTCTAAAGCGGTTAAGCATATACAAATTTTATGACTTTATATGACTGTTATATACAGTATATACCTCATCGAGGTTTCACAGTACAAGTCAAAATTGAGGCGAAGCTCGCCCCTAGTTGCTGCTTGGTGCTGAAAAAAAATAGTTTCCTGAACTCTATATTTGATGTATTTAGGAATTCGTGGCTCATCTTGTATCTTTCTGAACCAATCGCCCAAGTGTTTCTTGGAGATATTCAACTCCCACTTTTGTTATATTTCTGAGCTATTTTGAGAGTTTTGGAACAGCCTTCGTCGTCTAACTATAAAGTTAGTCTTTTTAAGAGTTAGATTGTTTCTTGTGTTGCCTTTGTTTAGCAAGTTCTTCTTTTCCTATTTCGCAAATCAATTTGTATGGTTCTTGGATATATTTTGAAACGTCCTTTAATTAACTTCTATGGGTAAATGTACTCCTCTTCGTCTCTCCAGAGTAAAGATCTAGTTTCTTCAGTCTTTCCCAGTAATCTAATGCTGTGAATCAGTTTATTTTTGCAGTAAAGAGAGAAAGAGAAGATGTTTTCAGAGACATGTCTAGAAGCATTTTGAATTCTTCAGCATCACGGACAGGTGGCTTAGATGTCAGCCATGCCACGGCTAATCGTACGGCGTAATCGGGTGTCAGGCAGTCTTTTTAGAGGGTAAGCAACCAGTCGCCATAGTTTAGTGATTTATATAAACATATATAGGCCACCACCACTCACATCAAATTCTTAAAGTAAAATGTGGCCTTTTTGGTTGGCTTCAGGATCCCCGCCAGTCGAAACAGCCAGAGAATACAACCATTCGCCTTAGACACACACACACACACACTATGTATAATTTATATATATATATATATATATATATATATATATATATATATATATATATATGATGAATAAAACCACGAATGGAAAAGAAACACAAAGTGGTGCTCAAGCGCTTTTGTCTAATGACATCCTCAGGAACACTGGAGTGAAAGGAGAGTTCAAGACAATATATAGGTTACAAAAATAAACATATATATATATATATATATATATATATATATATATATATATATATATATATATAGTAAGTATAGAAATAAAAATTGTGGGAGGAGCAAACACATTTGTACAGAAAACTGACAATTTTAGCACTTTGCCCGAAATTCAACATAAATTCAATTGGCTTGTTTCCACCCAATTTTTTATAGTTATTGTCTGAATGGTAAACAGGTCACAAAAGAATAAAGAAATAAAAATAAATATAAATTGGAAAAAATTACAAAATAATGCCTTAGTGATATATACGTCACAACCGAAATAAACAAAGAAATAAACCAACAAATAAAAACAAAAATTGTAAGTGGAGTCTACAAATTCAAGCTCAAAAGGGAAGTTTACAATCAATTTAATTGATGATTCCAAAATGACATATGTCACAAAGAAATAAAATAAAGAAATAAACCAAAAAATAAATTGAAAAATAAATTGTAAGAGAGGCACACAAATTTATAAGGGAAAAAAATTACCAAAGGTTTTTCAGTTAGTGTCTGAATCATACATAGGTCGTAAACGAATAAAAATATATTTAAATATAAATTGGGAAACAAAATGATGCCTAGGTGATATATAAAGAACTATAAAAATTATACGACATATATAAGATATATATACGAAATATAAACGCAATATATAAGAAATATATATATATACATAAGGGAAAAATTACCAAAGGTTTTTATAGTTATTGTCTGAAAGATACGTAGGTAACAAAAAAATAAAGAAATAAAAATAAATATAAATTGAAAAGTACAAATAATGCCTCAATGATATATAAAGACAAAAAAAAAATATATATAAGAAATATATACAACTACACATGTACACATATACACCCGCATAACTATATATATAAGGGGTTTCAAAAACCCTTAGCCCCCTCAATTTGCAGCTTACATGTTTACTTATATCGAAATAGTTTTTAGTGATTATAAAAATATATAAAATTCTTTATTTATTGCAGGTATTAAAATTACTCTAGCTGATAAAGTGATAATATAATGGCTTCTCAATTAAATGGTGATTCGGAGAGGCAACGTGTGATAGATCGCATACGAGCAATAACATTTCGGGAAGCTCGTGATGCTGGAGCCATCTTTATAACACGTTCATGGGTTGCCAAAAAGTTGCGAAGAAGTGAGGACTTCGTCAAAAGAATTGGAATAAAACTTTGGATGAATGTGAAATGGATACAACCAAATCTGGGCGCCCAAATTTGTCACCCTCTCAGGAAACAAAGGACATCATTGAAAGCGGAACGCGTAAGAGGAAAAACAGCTGTGCTAAACTTTCTAGAGAGATCGAAGTGTTGAGAGGAAAGATCGTTAGTGGTGAGATCATTCGACTGTACCGTCATAAGCAAGGTTTAAAGCCTTGGCATGAACTTCCAAAGCCAAGAAAAACTCAACTTAACATCGATGACAAAATGTGGTTTGCCCATTATTTTGAAGATTGGGATGTGGATGATTTCATGCATTTAGCTGTCTCCGATGAATTTTTTGTTTACGTAACACGTCGGCCTAACTACCAAAATGATCGAGTGTGGGCCACAACACCAGATGAAATCGATGACAATGAACATTATCGCGAATTATTAAAAAGTCCAGACTGTGTTGGTGTGTTTGTTTTGTTCACTGCAAAGAAGCTCATGTGGGTGCTGAAGCCAAATGGTCAGAGTTGGGATGGACAGTATTTTCGTGATATTATTCTATCCCAGCATGTCATTCCTTTTCTAAGAAACCCAAACAATGTTATGGATGTTGATGAGGTCACACTTCTGCACGATAAGGCCCCCTGCTTTAAGACATTAGCCACTCAACAGTTGTTGCGGAACCACGAGATCGATTTCTTTGGAAATGAAGAATGGCCAGGAAATTCTCCTGACCTGAACGTCTGTGAACACATTGGATCAGTTATAAAGGACAAGGTTGAATGTCTCTTGTTTCAAGAACCTGCAGCAAATCGATTTTCGAAGGATACAATGACGCAACACACTGAAACTGTTTTAGCAAATTTGCGTAACGATCAAGATCTATTCACGTCACTTTTGGCAAGCTACCCAAAGCGAATTCAGGCTGTCTTGGAAGCCAATGGCGGGAACACCAAGTTTTAATTGTTTCTCATTAAATGCAGGATTAAATTCTCTTTTGTAAGGTATGTTTAGTTTTACTGTACCTCTAATGGTTTAGACTTTAGGCCATGGGCGGGGGGGGGCTAAGGTTTATTGGAGCCCCGTACATATATACATACATAAACTGGGAAGATGTGACATCCAGCATGGAAGTAATAGATTGGAAAACCATTTTCGAGGCCAAGACAACGGAAGAGATGCTAATGACGTTAGAGGAGAAGACGTTAGAAATTGTGGAAAAACATGTCCCAAAGATACAACAAAGAGGAAAGAGAAGCAGGTTCGAAAGACAAAAGAGGGCATTGTTCCGAAAGAGAAAAAGAGTGAATGCAAAATTAAGTAATTGTAAAGATAACAACATCAGAAAAATATTAAATGATAAACTACAAAGTATCGATGTCGTCATACAGGAACAAATCGAGAAGCATACAGAAAAAGAAGACGCTATAGAAGCGATAAAGGTTAACTCAAAGTACTTCTATAATTTCGCAAAAAGAAAGTCGAAAAACCAAGCGACTATTGGACCTTTAAAAAATGAGAACAGTGATTTATCTGATGATCTAACAGAAGTATCTGAGATATTAAAAGCTCAGTATGAATCATCTTTCAGTATCCCAAAAACTGACAAATTTATTTGCGATAGAAACGCGTTCTTTGAAGAAGAACTACAAGGGGAAAGTATAACGGATTTCGACTTTACGACGGATGATATTACACAAGCCATAGGGAAACTAAAAACACACTCAGCGGCAGGACCGGATAAATGGAATGCCACACTGATCAAAAACTGCAAGAATGCAATCGCTGAGCCCCTATACTGGATATGGAGACGATCATTAGACACGGGAGAAATACCGGGCATCCTGAAGAGCGCGAACATAGTCCCAATATATAAAGGAGGAGATCGATCCCAGGCCAAAAACTATAGGCCAGTGTCGCTTACATCTCATCTCACTAAAATATTTGAAAGAATAGTTAGACAGAAAATCTGACTTTTTGGAAACTCAGAAAAATTCAATGATAACCAACACGGGTTTCGATCAGGCAGATCATGCCTATCACAACTAATGGAACACTACAACAACATTATTGATTCACTTGAAAGTAATGAAAACTATGATGTACTATACACAGACTTTGCTAAAGCGTTCGACAAGTGTGACCACGGAATCATAATACATAAACTGAAATATATGGGAATAACAGGAAAAGTAGGGAAATGGATATATAATTTCCTTAGTGAGCGGAGGCAAGTCGTTACAGTACAAGGAGTATCTTCATCAGAATCAGAGGTCCTCAGCTCAGTACCACAAGGAACAGTATTAGCTCCACTACTCTTCATAATCATGCTAACTGACATAGATGAGGACGTTACCAGAGACAGCACAGTAACATCCTTTGCGGATGACAAAGATCAGTAGAAAAATAAGAAACCCAGAAGACATAGGATCTCTACAAACCGACATAAACAAAATCTACAAGTGGACTGAAGACAACAATATGAAGTTTAACACCGAGAAATTTCAGCTATTACGGTACGGAAAAAGAGAAGACCTAAAGTGCATGGAATATTATACCCCAAATGGACAGGAAATTCAGAGAAATTCCAGAGCAAAAGATTTAGGGGTTGTCGCACATATTTCAATCCGTTACTTCCAAAAATTGAAATCTTCGTCTCATCACTCCATATTACATTGTACCAGTTTTCTAATGTCCATCTTTTGTGTTCTCTTGCCCACAGAAGACGTTTTCTTCTCTGAACTGCATTCAGGTATGGTTTCTTTCTAGGTATTCTTGCTTTAAGTCCACTGTCAAAAAGCCTACGCCTTACAGTTCTGTCACTTATGCTGACACCACTTGTTTCTAATGTATGCATTATTTCGTTTAATGTCCTCCGATGATCGGTTAGGGATAATCTAACAATACGCCGGTTGTCCTGTTCACTTGTCTTACTTCTTCTTCCAGTTCTTTTGGCAGTTTTGACTGTACCAAGATCTTGAAAGCGTTGGCAAACCTTTCTTACTCCAGATTTTGTTGCCTCATCTCTGAGACTTTTGGCTATTTGTTCGAATGTGTAACCTTGTTCTCGAAGGGTTACAGCGTTTCTTCGCTTAGATGGTGTCCAGTCTTTCCTAATATGAGGGGACATGGCCAACAGTGACAGTAATATTAAGGGATAAAGAGAAGAGGAGACTTTGTTATTCGCACGGCAACTTAACAATAACACAATGAAATACAGCTGAAAAATTACTATTTTCTGATAGTTCATCATAAGTGGCGTGATTTGATTCTGATTGGCTACCATAAGTGGCCTGATTTACGCTGATTGGCTACGTGGAATAGTGTGACTTATCGCCGATTGAACACTACAATTGACAGGGACTGAGGCAATATTTCTAATGACATGTACCTTTTTGTTGTTTGTACGTATATTCTAGCTTATTTTTTATAAAATTATGCTTAATCGTATAAGGAATGCTTAATAAACACTTTTTCTAAAAAAAAAAATTTAAATTAGAATTCAATTAACCATACTCGACTTTAATTAATAAAAAAATCACGAAAAATGAGAAAGTGTCCAGAATTTTGGCTACTAGTGTAGCTGCAGGTCTTTACATATAAAATCCTTGCAGAAGAGCTAACTGTATAGTTTAAGTTTAAGGTATATTTCTGTTTCAAAAAACAAAAATGGGTGCCAAAGCTCAGTTAACAACAGAAAAAAGACAGTCGATTGTAACTTTGAGAAATGAAGACCAATCATTGAGGCAAATTGCAAAAAAATTAAGAGTTTCTGTGAATGCAGTTGCTTGTGCCATTAAACGGTACGAAGAAACTGGTCAAAATAAGGACAGAAAAAGGTCAGGGCGACCAAGAACCACAACAGACTCAGAGGACAAGTATATCCGAGTCACCAGTCTGCGCAACAGACGCCTCACAGTACCTGAAATCAAAGCCCAGCTGAACAACTCCAGAAGTACAACAGTTTCAACATCAACTGTTCAGAGAAGACTAAGAGAGGCAGGATTAAAAGGACGAACTGCAGCAAAGAAACCAATGCTGAGACTCCAGAGCAAAAAGAAAAGGCTAGTCTTGGCTAAAAAACACCAAAAATGGACTGTTGAGCAATGGAAACTTGTCCTTTGGAGTGACGAATCAAAGTTCGAAGTTTTTGGATCCAAACGCAGAGTATTTGTGCGGCGCAGAGCGGGTGAAACAATGACACAGCACTGTGTTGTGCCAATAGTGGAGCTCAGTGGAGAAAGTGTGATGGTCTGGGGATGTTTTGCATGGGAGCAAGTTGGAGATCTCCACAAAGTCACTGGAATACTGAACCAACGTGGCTATCACAGCATTCTACAGCGCCATGCCATCCCATCTGGACTGCGACTAGTTGGCCAACAGTTCATAATGCAGCAAGACAACGATCCTAAACACACTTCCAAGCTGTGTCAAAATTACCTGAAGCAGAAAGAACGGCAACGTCAGCTCACAGTTATGGAATGACCAGCACAGTCCCCGAATCTGAACATCACCGAGCTAGTGTGGGAAGAACTGGATCGACGAGTGAAAGCCACGCAGTCATCCAGTGTTCAGAAGCTCTGGGAACTCTTACAAGAGTGCTGGCAGCAGCTTTCACCAGACTATCTTCTTTCTCTTGTTGAGCGCATGCCTCGAATTTGTTCTGCTGTAATTGATGCTAGAGGAGGCTATTTTGAAGAATCTAAAATTTAGACTGCTTTTGGTAAATTGTCCTGATTTGTTGCTATTTAAGTTCCCATGTTTGCACTTATGAATTTGTGTCATGATAACTTAGTTAATAAATGAAAAATTTTAAACAAAATTTGAAATTTATGAATATTTCAGGGTGTACTTAAACTTTTGACCGACCGGTAGTATATATATATATATATATATATATATATATATATATATATATATATATATATATATATATATGTGTATTGTTATTTTTGTTTTCTGCTGCCATTTGTTTTTTCATTCATTTCGGACAATAATCTATGTTTTTCACTCCACCTTAGACCTACAATATACACAATAGACACACGGGGGATGCTTATGTTTGAATGTAATCTAATTTTTAACAGTGATTTTGAAATAGTTAATAACTAGCAAAAGATTGGCGCTACGCGCCGATTTTGATAGATATGCGGTGCTTGGACCTTCGACCCAAACCGAATTGTGGGCCTACGGCGTATTTTATTTTGAACATCAATAGCCCTTTATGTGGATATCATTTCCATTCCTCTCACCTTGGGCCTCAGTAATTGGGGTGCCTGTGGCTCCAATTACTGGCGAACCAATTATTCGGTCAATAAAAGTACAGAAAAGAACGCAGCCATGAAAATCTAAAACTTCACAAATCTTGATACGATGAACTCGGATGTGAAGCTCAAGATTTTCATGACTGCGTTCTTTTCTATAGTTTGATTGACAAAATAAATAAACAATTATTTGGTCAATAAAACTATAGTCATGAAAAGCTTAAGCTTCACAAATATTGACACAATGTGAAGCTCAAGATTTTCATTGCTGCGTTCTTTTCTATAGTTTTATCACGGTGCTGGGGGCCATCGGGCCCAGTAATTGGTGGTGGTTGTGGTGGGGAGGGGGGCTGGTCACACATATATTTTCGTTCATTACTCATCACCCCCATCCACCATACGAAGTTTGGTCGAAATCGGTTCAGAAACATAAAAGTTTTTTCTGCGGACAGACTGGCAGACACATTTTTGTAAAATTATAATAGTAATGATGCCCGATTAGGTTAATTAAATGGCCGGTTAGGTCAACTGAATGCCCGATTAGATTAATTGAATGCCCGGGTAAGTTAATTGAATACCCGGTTAGGTTAATTGTACACTCTTGATGAATGGTTAGGTTAAGTCATGATATTTTCGTTAAAGCCAACGAAAATATCACGAATTAACCTAACCAATCGTCAAGGGGGTACAGATGACCTAACCTAGCATCCAATGAACCTAACCGGGTATTCAATAATAGCGGAGCGACCCGGCGTTGCCGGGGTGGATGTTGAACGCTATATATATGCCCGGTAAGGTAAACTGAATGCCCGGTTAGGTTAATTGAATGCCCAGTTAGGTCAACTGAATGGCCGATTAGGTTAATTAAATGGCCGGTTAGGTCAACTGAATGCCCGATTAGATTAATTGAATGCCCGGTACGTTAATTGAATGCCGGTTAGGTTAATTGTACACACTTGACGATTGGTTAGGTTGTCATGATATTTTCGTTAAAGCCAACGAAAATATCACGACTTAACCTAACCAATCGTCAAGGGCGTACAGATGACCTAACCTGGCATTCAATGAACCTAACCGGGTATTCAATAATTTTACCATAGGTTTCGTAATGATCTTGATGACGTCATTTAATGTTTTAAAATTAATTATTTAATTGCTATTTTCTTACTTACAGCGACAGGCATAATGATATTAGGATACCTAATAGAAATTTTGTAATATTTTAAAGTTGGAAAAATTAATAATTTTCTAAAAATGATCCTCAACTATAAAAGCGCATCTAATCAGATAACTTAATTAACGTATTTCTATGACAACTAAAAAATAGAATGTAAATCAATATCATATCAAATTGTTTGTGTATACGTAAAATTATTTGCGTGACCCGACAATTCAGCGCAGGACAATTCAGCGCCGACAATTCAGCGCAAGATAATTCAGCGCAAAGACAATTCAGCGCAAGACAATTCAGCGCAAGACAATTCAGCGCGAAAATACCAACAAAGAAGAAGGAACAAATCCAGAGGGAAGAGAGGCTTGCAACTGTTAGGTTAGGTTAGGTTAGGTTAGGTTAGGTTTCTAGTTTTTGAAATAAAATCTTAATTTTAACAATTCTAACAAATTTTTTTTTTAAATAAAATTTTAATAATTATACTCCTTTGAATTTTATCTCCGATTTGTCACTCCTTCGTTATGTCACTCATTCGTTACGGTATTTATGTCACTCCTTTGTTTGTCACTCCTTTGAAATGTCACTCCTTCGATACAGACCCAATTTAGCATATATATAAATATACAAATTTTTCTCTTTTTTATTTATTGCGATTCATTTTTATTATTTTTAACTAAACTTTTAACTGTACTGACTTGCGCTGAATTGTCTTTGCGCTGAATTGTCGGCGCTGAATTGTCGGCGCTGAATTGTCCTGCGCTGAATTGTCGGTGCTCCAATTATTTGTACAAAGCCACAGTAATAAAACGCACAAAAGTCACGGTAAATAATTTCGAGTGTGGCTCGTTTAAATTTAATCTCGTGTTTATTTAATTGCCTTTTTAATTATGTAATTTTTTGTATTGACTCGATAAAGAAATCTTTTGTGAATCGAAAAATGTTAAAATTATAACAAATATCAAAATATTTTGTATAAAAAATCATTGAATTTTAAAAATATCAAAATATTTTGTATAAAAATCATTGAATTTAAAAATGCGTGTTTGTTTTTAGTTTTCTGCAAAAAGTTCTTTAAGAATTTTAAAAATATATACTTTTTTAAATTGAATCGATAAATAAATCTTTTGTGAATCGAATGATATTAAATGTTTAGTAAATATTGACTTATTTTGTGTCAAAATTATGATTAAAAATGAAAAATTAAAAAAATGCGTGACAGGCATGGGAAGAACTATACCCCTAAAAGGGGGGGAAGGAATTATGTTAGGGAATTTTTTTTAGCAAGAGCACTGCAAATAAAAAGACGCATCGAATGGTGAAAACCGCATTGTTCTCACCAATTGTAGCGACCTGTAGGTGTGCGCAAAAAAACTGTTACATATATATATATATATATATATTTATCTACACATATATATAAGGCTTCATTTCTGAAATAGTATATTAGACTAGCAAAAGGTCGGCGCTACGCGCCGATTTTGCTAGATCTGCGGTGCTTCTGCTGAATTGTGGGCCTACGGCGTATTTTATTTTGAACTCAGTAGCCTTTTATCTGGATATCATTCCTATTCCTCTCACCTTGGGCCTCAGTAATTGGGG